>JAFBJY010001425.1:0-99254 GCA_016801885.1 Toxotes chatareus
CTTTTGAAAACTTGCAATTTTAATTAAAAAATTTTTCCCAGTGGCAGTTTATTTAAAAGCAGAATTTGTCAAGTGCTTTTCAGTAAACAAAAAAACCCACCTTCCCCCCCAAAATTTTTTTTTCACACTTTTCCCTGGGCCTCTAAAAAAAAAAACAGGAAAAATTTAAAAAACCCCCCTTTCGTTTTTCCTTTTAAACTCTTTTTGCCCGCCAATTTTCCCCGTTAAACCAAAGACTGAAATTTTTTTTAAGGTTTCCCCTTCCTTTTCCCGGCGTTCCCTGAAAAGAAAAAGTCTTTAAAATCCAAAACCGCAGGTTTTAAAAAAAAGGGTTTTTCCTGCGCAAAACCCCAAACTTTTAGCCTTTTCATTTCCCGCCAAAAGGGGAAACCGTTTAAAGGGTTTAGGGGTTCTCGTTCTGGGAAACCCTAAACCCCATTAAAAAAAACCCCAAAATAACTTTTTTAATAAAAAATTTTTCCTGCGGAAACGCCCTTCCCCCTTTTGAAAATTCACAGCCCGAAATTATTTGGTAGGAAGTTTTTCCCTTCCCAAAACCCCCAAACTCCGAAACATCGGGAAAACTTGGGGTTTTTCAAGAAAAATAGGTTTCCATGCTGGAAAAAATTTTTTTTGACGCCAAAAACCCCAAATTTTTTTTTTGGGGTTTAAATTCGTTCCCCCCTTTTGGACTTTTTCGGCTTTTCCCCTAAAAACCCCCCGAAAAAAACCGCCCCAAAAACCCCAAAGCTTTTCTAAAAATTTGTTTTAAAAAGTCTTTTACCCACGAATTTGTCCCCCCTTTTTAAAGGTAAAAATTTACTTTTTCCCCTTTTAAATTTTTCAAATTTCCCTAAAGTCCATATAATAAAAAACCCAAAAAAAAAGGGTGTTCCAAATAAAATTTTTTTAAAACCTTTTAGCCAGAACATATTTTGAAAACCCCTTACAGCCAAAACCCTCTCCGTAAAACTAATCATGTTCTTTGTTCTTGTAATCATGCTAACTTTGCTGTACTGTTGTCTTATCACATTATATTTTGTTCTAATAAAAGAATGTTCTAAGATTAATGGTTGATTTTTTTAGAATAATCAAAAGACAAATGCTTACTTACCGCATGGTGGTCCAATTCCAGGACAGGTGCTTGACTGAGGGTTAGGTTTAGGAGTGAATGGCGTTACCCACCGTTCACTCCTAAACCTAACCCTCAGTCAAGCACCTGTCCTGGGCATGTGTCTGAGATACTTACCGCATGGAGGTCCAATTCCAGGAAAGTGAAACTTACCCGCCGTTCGCTCCTAACGTTTGCCCTCTGTCAGGCAACTGTGCTGGGCATCCGTCTGAGGTACTTACCGCATGGTGGTCCAATTCCAGGACAGGTGCTTGACTGGGGGTTAGGTTTAGGAGTGAATGGCGTTACCCACCGTTCACTCCTAAACCTAACCCTCAGTCAAGCACCTGTCCTGGGCATGTGTCCGAGGTACTTACCGCCTGTAGGTCCAATTCCAGGAAAGTGAAACTTACCCGCCGTTCGCTCCTAACGTTTGCCCTCTGTCAGGCAACTGTGCTGGGCATCCGTCTGAGGTACTTACCGCATGGTGGTCCAATTCCAGGACAGGTGCTTGACTGAGGGTTAGGTTTAGGCGTGAATGGTGGTACCCACCGTTCACTCCTAAACCTAACCCTCAGTCAAGCACCTGTCCTGGGCATGTGTCTGAGGCACTTACCGCCTGTAGGTCCAATTCCAGGAAAGTGAAACTTACCCGCCGTTCGCTCCTAACGTTTGCCCTCTGTCAGGCAACTGTGCTGGGCATCCGTCTGAGGTACTTACCCCATGGTGGTCCAATTCCAGGACAGGTGCTTGACTGGGGGTTAGGTTTAGGAGTGAATGGCGGTACCCACCGTTCACTCCTAAACCTAACCCTCAGTCAAGCACCTGTCCTGGGCATGTGTCTGAGGTACTTACCGCCTGTAGGTCCAATTCCAGGAAAGTGAAACTTACCCACCGCTTCACTCCTAACGTTTGCCCTCTGTCAGGCAACTGTGCTGGGCATCCGTCTGAGGTACTTACCGCATGGTGGTCCAATTCCAGGACAGGTGCTTGACTAGGGGTTAGGTTTAGGAGTGAATGGTGTTACCCACCGTTCACCCCTGGACTTCCAGGGGGATCATGCAGGAACCTTTTATGCACAGAGTGTCTCCATGGAGCTCCAGGATCATGGGGGACCATGCTGGGGACTTTACCCGGGGATGGGTGCCTCATCCTGGGCATAACACCTTGCCAAGGAACCCCGCATTTCCAGGGGGACCATGCTGGGGACTTTACCCAGGATGGGTGCCTCATCCTGGGCATAACATCCGGCCAAAGTCCCGTACGTCCAAGATCCTCCAGAACCTGCCTCTCCATTGGTGCCTGGGTACCCACACTTAAGCACCCTCCACGGGCTATACCCCTAATCCCAGGCCCCTGGAGGTTCGTGCCCCTGGTACTCCTGTGGAACTTAGTGCCCCTGGTACTCCTGTAGAACTTAGTGCCCCTGCAACTGTCCTGGGCATGTCTTTGATACTTACCCCATGGAGGTCCAATTCCAGGAACGCGAACTTACCCACCGTTCACTCCTAAACCTAACCCTCAGTCAAGCACCTGTCCTGGGCATGTGTCTGAGGTACTTACCGCATGGAGGTCCAATTCCAGGAACGCGAACTTACCCACCATTCACTCCTAAACCTAACCCTCAGTCAAGCAACTGTCCTGGGCATGTGTCTGAGGCACTTACCGCATGGAGGTCAAATTCCAGGAACATGAACTTTCCGCCCATTCTCTCCTAAACTTTGCCCTCTGTCAGGCCACTGTCCTGGGCATGTGTCTGAGGTACTTACCGCATGGAGGTCCAATTCCAGGAACATGAACTTTCCGCCCATTCTCTCCTAAACTTTGCCCTCTGTCAGGCCACTGTCCTGGGCATGTGTCTGAGGTACTTACCGCATGGAGGTCTAATTCCAGGAAGGTAAAAGTTACCTGCCGTTCGCTCCTAAACCTAACCCTCATTCAGGTAACTGTCCTGGGCACGTGTCTGAGGTACTTACCGCATGGAGGTCCAATTCCAGGAACGTAAACTTACTGACAATTCTCTCCTAAACTTTGCCCTCTGTCAGGCCACTGTCCTGGGCATGTGTCTGAGGTACTTACCGCATGGAGGTCCAATTCCAGGAACATGAAACTTACCTGCCTTTCACTCCTTAACTTTGCCCTCTGTCAGGCAACTGTCCTGGGCACGTGTCTGAGACTTACCGCATGGAGGTCCAATTCCAGGAACATGAACTTTCCGCCCATTCTCTCCTAAACTTTGCCCCCTGTCAGGCCACTGTCCTGGGCATGTGTCTGAGGTACTTACCGCATGGAGGTCCAATTTCAGGAACGTGACCTTACCCTACGTTCACTCCTAAACTTTGCCCTCTGTCAGGCAACTTTCTTAGGCATGTGTCAGAGGTACTTATCGCATGGAGGTCCAATTCCAGGAACAAGTCTTCTGATGTATGATGTAAAAAAAAAAACCTGGAAAAAGACACTGAGTCTCTGTAATTCCCAAATGACTTTTATTTTCGGATGTACATATCCAAATACAAACATTACTCTTTTCTGATCATTATGCGAATTCGGTTTCGAACATTTTCAACAGATAGCTTCATGCTGTTACATATCTTTAGGACTGCTGGGTTTCTATCCAGGACATGTTTGATTCTGCTCTTCGTGATGCGTTTTTTCTGGATGTCCTTTTGGAAGGCAAGCCTGAGCATAGCGAGAAACTCTGGTGTGAAGTCGAGAGCTCTTCGTCGACCCTGAAGACATGAAAATATAAAAAGGGTTACCGCTTTTATATCCATTAAGAGAGTTCATATACTATTTCCGTTCTCCCATCTCTACTTACACGACTGTCGATTCTATCGGGAAGTGGTGGTTGTTTCTTAGAAGGTCTATTTTTTCTCCCTGCCTGAAGTCCATGTGTATTTTTCCACTTTTCCTTTGGGACTTTTGGTCCATTTCCCACATTCTTCTCAGACTGGTTGACCTTTTGGAGTTTGTCCTTCTGTTTCTTCTTCTTCTTCTTCTTCTTCTTCCTTTTCCCAGACTGGGGAGTGGTGGTGGTGGTGGTGGTGGTATCACCAGCCTAAGGAAACAGTATGTTATATTTTTTTGGAATTAAGAAGTATTGCATTTCCCTATGTTACACTGACTAAAGCACTTCCAGGAATTCTACTCACCACGTTCGATTTCCGGGGGAGGACGTCCTGTGTTAGGAGCAAGAAACGTTTTTCCAGGATCTCTTCCTCGTAATCACTGTCACTGAAGTCCAACTATACAACAACATACAAAATATAAAACATGGATATGGATCCTCACTTCCACAATATCCACATGGAAAATTCCAGGAATTTACCTTGCGCTTAGCTTCCCCCTGCTGCCGTCGCCTCTGGCCGCACTGAGTCTCTGACGGAATCATCTCAAAAGTTCAAAGTTGTTTCATCTGTGGGAAACATGCGCATTTATAGGGTATGCATCCAATGACATCACCACGCAACAGCCAATCGCTTTAAACTCCACATCATAAACAAAAGCCCGCCCACCAAAGCAAAAATCCAGCAATTCTACCTGGTGCCACGCCCTACTGTGAAGCGCTTGACACTTGGAACATGGAATTCCACAATTTCAACAGTCAAACCCTGCACTTCTATTGGCTCTTGAAATTACTTGTGGGCGTGGCCTTTTCTGACCAAGAAGTACATAAGAAGGAGCGATTCCGGCTGCAAGACAGACACTACCATGTACCGGCTTGCCTTCCAACTTTTCAACATCATGCTAAGCGCTAAAACCCTGGAGATCCATACCAGAACCAGCAAGATTTTGGAGACGGCTGAGGGAGAGATGTGAAGCTCCACTGCGACTTCACCACTGCCCCGGAGGATGAAGGAAATTTGGAGATCGAATGGGCGTGAAGTCCGTACGCCACCCAATGGACACGGCAGAGATCATCTTGTATACGGCCGGCCACATCTACGACCATCTCTATGAACCTCTAAAGGGCAGAGTCTACTTCCATTCAGAGGACCCTGAGAAAGGAGATGGTGCCATTCATCTTTCGCTGCTGACTCACAGAGACACCGGCATCTACAAGTGCCAGGTTAAGAAGGCTCCAGGCCTCCGAAGCATCAAGACAGTCCTCAGAGTGCTCAAACGGCCATCAAAGCCCAGCTGTTATTACACCGAAGGGGTCGGAGAGTTTGGCAAAACCAAAGTGCTACACTGTAGATCTCAGGAAGGTGCTGCACCTGTCCAGTACCAATGGTCAAGAACGCCACCCTTGAAACTGCCCACCTCGGCGGTGATGGATCGAACGGCAGGCACACTCACCATGCGAGATTCCAGTGAGAGCAATGCAGGAACCTACAAGTGCAGCGCAATTAATCGTGTTGGTGTGGAGGAGTGCTTCCTGGAAATGAACCTACCAGATCCTCCATTGGTCGGAATGATTGCAGGAGCTGTAACAGGCAGCCTGATCGGCGCCGTGGTCATCGCTTCCATCACATGCTTCATTGTACGTCAGCGACAGCGACGGGACTCAGAAACCTCCAACGAGATTGTGGAAGATGCAAGTCCCCCACCACGCCGCAGTCACCGCCGAAGTCATCCACCATGCCGCAAGGAGAGAATAACTGTTATTGAGATGTCGAGAGCCACTCTTGTGTAAACACAATCACCAAACATTCTGTAAACACAATTAAAGAATAAAGTGTGTGTGTGAAAAATGTAAAAGATAAAAAAAAAAAAAAAAATGATAATAATATGAAAAAGAAAATAAAAGAAAATAAGAATGAAAAATAGACATCAGTCTCGGGCAGGTGTCTTTGGTACTTACCGCATGGAGGTCCAATTCCAGGAACACGACCTTATCCGCCCTTCACTCCCAACCTCTATCCCCTCAGTCAAGCAACTCTCCGGGGCATGTGTCTCTTGCACTTACCGCATGGAGGTCCATTTCCTGGAAATTGAACTCACCCGCCCTTCACTCCCAACCTCTATCCCCTCAGTCAAGCAACTCTCCTGGGCATGTGTCTTTAGTACTTACTGCTCCCTTGTCCATTTCCTGGAACTTGAACTCACCCACCCTTCGCTCCTAACCTCTATCCCCTCAGTCAAGCAACTGTCCTGGGCATGTGACTTTGGTACTTAACGCATGTTGGTGCAATTCCAGGAACGTTAACCTAACGCCCATTCACTCCTAACCTTTTCCCTCTCTCAGGCAACTGTCCTGGGCATGTGTCTGAGGTACTCGGGGATGGGTGCCTCATCCTGGGCATAATATCCTGCCTAACGCCTCCTGGACTTCCAACACCCTCCACAACCTTGCTCTCCGCCGCTACCCGGTACCCACACTTAAGCACCCCTCCACGGGCTATACTCCTAATCCCAGGCCCCTGGAAGTTCGTGCCCCTGGTACACCTGTGGAACTTAGTGCCCCTGGTACTCCTGTAGATCTTTGTGTCCCTGGTACCCCTGTGGGACTTAGTGCCCCTGGCACTCCTGTGGGCCTTAGCGACCTTGGTACTCCTGTGGAACTTAGTGCCCCTGGTAGTCCGGTAGATCTTTGTGTCCCTGGTACTCCTGTGGGACTTAGTGCCCCTGGTACTCCTGTGGGCCTTAGCGACCCTGGTACTCCTGTGGAACTTAGTGCCCCTGGTAGTCCTGTAGATCTTTGTGTCCCTGGTACTCCTGTGGGACTTAGTGCCCCTGGCACTCCTGTGGGCCTTAGCGACCCTGGTACTCCTGTGGAACTTAGTGCCCTGGTACTCCAGATGACTTCCAGAGGTACCATGCTGGAGGCAACTGTACTGGGCATGTCTTTGGTACTTACGCCATGGAGGTCCCATTCCAGGAACATGAACTGACACAACGTTCTCCCTAAATTTTTCACCTCTCTCAATCAACTGTCCTGGGCATGTGTCTGAGGTACTTAACGCATGGAGGTCCAATTCCAGGAACATGAAACTTACCTGCCTTTCACTCCTAAACTTTGCCCTCTTTCAGGCAACTGTCCTGGGCATGTGTCTTAGGTACTTACCGCCTGTAGGTCCAATTCCAGGAACGTGAAACTTACCCGCCGTTGGCTCCTGAACCTAACCCTCAGTCAAGCAACTGTCCTGGGCATGTGTCTGAGGTACTTACCGCATGGAGGTCCAATTCCAGGAAAGTGAACTAACCCACCGTTTGCTCCTAAACTTTGCCCTCTGTCAGGCCACTGTCCTGGGCATCCATCTGAGGTACTTACCGCATGGAGGTCCAATTCCAGGAAAGGTGCTTGACTGAGGGTTAGGTCTAGGAGTGAATGGTGTTACCCACCATTCACTCCTAAACCTAACCCTCAGTCAAGCACCTGTCCTGGGCATGTGTCTTTGATACTTACCGCATGGAGGTCCAATTCCAGGAACGTGAACTTACCCACCATTCACTCCTAAACCTAACCCTCAGTCAAGCACCTGTCTTGGGCATGTGTCTTTGATACTTACCGCATGGAGGTCCAATTCCAGGAAGGTGAACTAACCCACCGTTTGCTCCTAAACTTTGCCCTCTGTAAGGCCACTGTCCTGGGCATCCATCTGAGGTACTTACCGCATGGAGGTCCAATTCCAGGAACGTGAACTTACCCACCATTCACTCCTAAACCTAACCCTCAGTCAAGCAACTGTCCTGGGCATGTGTCTGAGGTACTTACCGCATGGAGGTCCAATTCCAGGAAGGTGAACTTACCCACCATTCACTCCTAAACCTAACCCTCAGTCAAGCAACTGTCCTGGGCATCCATCTGAGGTACTTACCGCATGGAGGTCCAATTCCAGGAAGGTGAACTTACCCACCGTTCACTCCTAAACTTTGCCCTCTGTAAGGCCACTGTCCTGTGCATCCATCTGAGGTACTTACCGCATGGAGGTCCAATTCAGGAAAGGTGTTGACTGAGGGTTAGGTCTAGGAGTGAATGGTGTTACCCACCATTCACTCCTAAACCTAACCCTCAGTCAAGCACCTGTCCTGGGCATGTGTCTTTGATACTTACCGCATGGAGGTCCAATTCCAGGAACGCGAACTTACCCACCATTCACTCCTAAACCTAACCCTCAGTCAAGCAACTGTCCTGGGCATGTGTCTGAGATACTTACCGCATGGAGGTCCAATTCCAGGAAGGTGAACTTACCCACCGTTCACTCCTAAACTTTGCCCTCTGTAAGGCCACTGTCCTGTGCATCCATCTGAGGTACTTACCGCATGGAGGTCCAATTCCAGGAAAGGTGCTTGACTGAGGGTTAGGTCTAGGAGTGAATGGTGTTACCCACCATTCACTCCTAAACCTAACCCTCAGTCAAGCACCTGTCCTGGGCATGTGTCTTTGATACTTACCGCATGGAGGTCCAATTCCAGGAACGCGAACTTACCCACCGTTCACTCCTAAACCTAACCCTCAGTCAAGCACCTGTCCTGGGCATGTGTCTGAGGTACTTACCGCATGGAGGTCCAATTCCAGGAACGCGAACTTACCCACCATTCACTCCTAAACCTAACCCTCAGTCAAGCAACTGTCCTGGGCATGTGTCTGAGGCACTTACCGCATGGAGGTCCAATTCCAGGAACACGAAAATTAACGCCCATCCGCTCCTACCGTTTGCCCTCTGTCAGGCAACTTCCCTGGGCATGCGTCCGAGGTACTTACCGCATGGAGGTCCGTTTCCTGGAAGGTGAACTTACCACCCTTCCCTCCTAAACCTAAACCTCAGTCAAGCGACTTTCCTGGGCAAATGCGTCTTTGTTACTTACCGCCTGGAGGTCCATTTCCTGGAACGTGAACTTACCCCACCGTGCTCTCTACTAACATTTCACCCCCGTTAGGTCAACGGTCCGGGTCACATTTCCGGCACAGAGTTCGGAAAAGGTATAATTCCTGGAATTCGAAAAGAGAGAGAAACGGCGACGCCTGGTGGCCGTTTAGCGCAATTACATCTGCTATTTTCAGAGGCTTTAAAAGTGTACAAAACGAGATACACTTCGAACACAAAAAACATTTTTGAGATCTCCTAATTAAGGAGCGTCTGTCATATTTTTCCCATTTCGTTATTTCATCAATTTGCCCAAAATGTGGAATTCCAACTCCACGCCCGAAATTTAGTAACTTTACATTGGAATGTATGGGAATGCGGCCTAGCACATTAGCTAACCGCCGACAGCAATCTGGCGCCCACATACACAATCGTTGAAAGTCCGTTCCACGATGTCGACATTATTCCGCAAGGTGCGCCTCAAACTCATAACCCTAATTATGATCCGTTAGTTCGGGGTTAGTAGAGATTCTTGGCACCGGGGCGTCGCTTATGTGGAATTTTACAAACACCCTTATAACGTCTACATTGTACATTTTAGAGGGTTGAAAATGGCAGAAATAAATATTTAACACTTTCCACGTAATTATCAAAGCGTTTGATGTCGTTATATTTGGCTTTTTCAACGAATAAACCCTTTTCCAAAAAACTGGACTCTTGCAGTTCCTTTTTTTATCCACTAGATGGCAGCAATCGTTTTCACACCAAAAATTCCTTCCTTCGGGCGAGATCGCGTGTCGAAAAGTTGGAATTCCACAATACAGCCCGGCGGTACTTCCGGAAACTTGAACTTACCCACTGTTCTCTCTAAAATGCCCCCCCCTCCATCACGTAACTCTCCCGGGCATGTTTCTGTGTCACTTACCCGATTTACATCCGTTTCCGAAAGCTTTCGTTTGATCAAGTCGAATTCCTGGAATCGGTCGGTAATTTTTACGGAAAAATGACTTTATGTCACCTGGTTAAAAATGGGTGTGTCCAACTTGAGCCCCATATAAATACAAGCGATTCTCACCTGCTTTTAGAACCTGGCGACGATGAAGGTAAGAACCCAATTATTTCATGTAGATTTTTTTTGGTTTTAGGTCATTATCCTGGATCTAGACGTGCTCTTCCCGGAAGTCGACTTACCTGACATGTTCTTTCCTTTAGCTGTATATGGTCATTATCCTGGATCTAGACGTGCTCTTCCCGGAAGTCGACTTACCTGACATGTTCTTTCCTTTAGCTGTATATGGTCATTATCCTGGATCTAGACGTGCTCTTCCCGGATGTCGACTTACCTGACATGTTCTTTCCTTTAGCTGTATACGGTCATTATCCCGGATCTAGACGTGCTCTTCCCGGATGTCTACTTACCTGACATGTTCTTTCCCGTAGCTGTATAAGGTCATTATCCCGGATCTAGACGTGCTCTTCCCGGATGTCTACTTACCTGACATGTTCTTTCCCGTAGCTGTATAAGGTCATTATCCCGGATCTAGACGTGCTCTTCCCGGATGTCTACTTACCTGACATGTTCTTTCCCGTAGCTGTATAAGGTCATTATCCCGGATCTAGACGTGCTCTTCCCGGATGTCTACTTACCTGACATGTTCTTTCCCGTAGCTGTATAAGGTCATTATCCTGGATGTAGATGTGCTCTTCCTGTAAATAGACATATCTGAAAATCAATGTTGCTCATCAACATTTGTGGACATTGATAAAAATTTCAAACATTTTACATTGCCATGCCTTCCCATACCCTAGACAAAAACCAAGTGCCCCAAGTGCAGAGGACGCTACGCCTCCCTGTCCCGCCATTTGCGGGACAAACACAACATGAAGGATGACCAAAAGAGGCGTCTCTTCATAAGCAAAAAAAATCTCCGTTATGCTGGGAGACTGAAGTGCCCCATCCCAGACTGCGGGTCAAACAGGGAGTACGCAAGGCTGGACAAGCACCTCATCTCCGCACATGGGAGAACCCCGGTATGATACACTTTACACGACAAATTCACGGAAAACATAAACCATATTCTTGTTTCCATTTTTGTTCAATCATTTCATTCTCTTCCCACAGGGAAAACGCTTGACCAGCTTAATGCTGACGGCTAAAAAAGTGGCCATCAAAGAAAAGCTCCGGGCCCTAACCCGAACACCACCACCGCAAACACCACCGCAAACACCACCACCACCACCACCACCACCACCACCACCGCCAACACCACCACCACCACCACCACCACCACCACCACCACCACCACCACCACCCCCAGCTCCACCCACACAACCCCTGGGGACTCCGGGGGTAATAACCCCTGCACCCCAATCTCCACCTCCACCACAAGTGCCTACTAAGACTGGAGCAACCCTCACCTACGTGGTGAATGGGTTGCAGTCCATCAAACAGAGACTGAAGGCGCTGTTGGAGGAGGTGGAACACCTTCAGGCAGTCACGCAGCAACTGGGTGCTGTACAGCCTGCCACACCTTCGGCCTCCGCAGCCAGCAGTCCCACCTCTAGCCCACAGCCCGTGGCAAGTGCATCCGCTGCTCCGTCCTCTGCTCCACACACCAGCAGGGAGGGTGCCGTGGCTGCTCCGGCCACTACACCTCGGAGCCTCACGCCCAACTTGGGTGAGTATTACTGCTGTTTACAAGGAGACGATGAACATCCCACTCTTGTATTAAAACAGTACCATTTTCTTTTAGACCACCTGTTGGACTTATTTGAATCAACCCTCTTAGGGCCCAAAGCATCACCAAAAGCATTGAGGAACATTAAACAAAGGAAAGCTTATGTCAGAAAGTTCCTCCTCTATATGTCAGGAAGGGGCACTGACATAAATATGAGCCTGTTGTTTTTAAACGACATGGTAAAACTGAATGGGTACGTAGCTCTGCTTTGTCTTCTCCAAATCCAAGTCATAACAATCATCCCCATGTTTACAATGCTCATCAATTCCATTATTTGGTCATCAGGTACCTCAATCAACTCAGTTCCACACTGAAGCCCACGAGCCAGAAACATGTCCTCATAGACATTGAGGCGTTCCTCAAGTTTATAAGGCTGGCTAATGTACCGAAAGTACGGATGACAACTAAAACAATAACGTACATTTTGGACAAGTTGACAGCGTGGAAAAAGGGGTTAGGGGCACAAATCGTCCTGCAGAGGTTGGAATATAAAAGAAAAAAAAAAGGTTTGTTTCAATGCAAAGAAGTTAAAATGGTTGGTTCTCTATAACTCTGATGTGACTGTAACTTATCCTGGTTTTTCTACAGCTAACCTCGTGGCAAGCAAGGACATCCTGGCATTTATTAAACTGGCAGAAAACAACCTCGAGCTTGCCATCCGTGACCTCAGGACAGACCCCACCAACAGGCGCTACCTGGCCCAAACTGTTGGTCTGTTGGTGGGGGTCATGGCTGGAACCACGGGCCACAGGAAGTGTGTCTTCCTGGGCATGACAGAAAACGACGTGTCGAAAGCCCAGACGTATAAAAAGATCTTCGCAATCAGGGTGAGTTGATGTAAGTTTTATGACGTAGAAAACTTGGAACATATAGTGCCTTTTCCGGAAATTGAACTCACCCACCCTTCACTCCTTACCTCTATCCCCTCGGTCAAGCAGCTGCCCTGGGCATGTCTCTTTGGTACTTACCGCACGCTGGTCCATTTCCTGGAACTTGAACTCACCCACCCTTCACTCCTTACCTCTATCCCCTCTGTCAGGCAACTGTGCTGGGCATCCGTCTGAGGTACTTACCGCATGGTGATCCAATTCCAGGACAGGCGCTTGACTGAGGGTTAGGTTTAGGAGTGAAGGGTGTTACCCACCCTTCACTCCTAAACCTAACCCTCAGCCAAGCGCCTGTCCTGGGCATGTGTCTGAGGTACTTACCGCATGGAGGTCCAATTCCAGGACAGGCGCTTGACTGAGGGTTAGGTTTAGGAGTGAAGGGTGTTACCCACCCTTCACTCCTAAACCTAACCCTCAGCCAAGCGCCTGTCCTGGGCATGTGTCTGAGGTACTTACCGCATGGAGGTCCAATTCCAGGAAAGTGAAACTTACCCGCCGTTCGCTCCTAACGTTTGCCCTCTGTCAGGCAACTGTGCTGGGCATCCGTCTGAGGCACTTACCGTACGCTGGTCCATTTCCTGGAACTTGAACTCACCCACCCTTCACTCCTTACCTCTATCCCCTCTGTCAGGCAACTGTGCTGGGCATCCGTCTGAGGTACTTACCGCATGGAGGTCCAATTCCAGGACAGGCGCTTGACTGAGGGTTAGGTTTAGGAGTGAAGGGTGTTACCCACCCTTCACTCCTAAACCTAACCCTCAGCCAAGCGCCTGTCCTGGGCATGTGTCTGAGGTACTTACCGCATGGAGGTCCAATTCCAGGAAAGTGAAACTTACCCGCCGTTCGCTCCTAACGTTTGCCCTCTGTCAGGCAACTGTGCTGGGCATCCGTCTGAGGCACTTACCGTACGCTGGTCCATTTCCTGGAACTTGAACTCACCCACCCTTTTTAAACTTTTTTTTTCTACTTCTTACTTTCACAGGTTACTGATCACAAGACAGTCGAGACGTTCGGCCCGGCAATAGTGACTGTCACCAAAGCCATGATGGCACACCTGAAGGCCTTTGGCCACGTGAGGCCACTCCTGCCCGGCTTCAAAAGACAACCCAAGACCTTTTTCTTTACCAATTCTGGTAAAGAAATGGAAAAAATGGGTGTCTATTTCACCAAAACGTGGAAGAGCTTTGGTCTTCCGGGGGCCCCGACCCTTCAAGATGTTCGGACTGCGATATCAACATGGGTGTGTTACTTTTATCAATAGTGCCTATTCCATAACAATGACATGAGCATATGTGTGTCCCATTATATATATATATATATATATGCCTTTGAAAGTGGTGATGATGTTCACCTACTCTCCTACAGGTTGATAGCTCTCTGACCTCGGAGGAGACAGAGACAGTGAATCGCAGTATGTGTCACGACCCCCAAACAGCCCGCAAATTCTATGTGGTCAGCCCAGAAGCCACAGCACAGCAGGGACGGTCAGTTAGACTGCGAATCCTGAGGTCCTTAATAGATGCTGTCCACCGGCCAGTGACAGCACAAGGTCAGTCTTATAGAGTGTGTAATGATAGCTCTATAGCTATTGCATATTCTTGCTATCTAGTCCTAAACTAAATGTACCTAACCTAACTCACTTTCTTTCAAAATCATCAGGAGTGGAGAGCCAGGAGCAGGAGGAGGAGGAGGAGGAGGAAGGAGGAGCCCCTAACACTGAGGCCTCCCCTGCGGAGAGTCAGGAGGAGGAGGAGGAGCAGGAGGAGCAGCAGCAGCAGCAGGAGGAGGAGGAGGAGGAAGAAAATTTCCAGCAGGGGGACTCCGAGGTGGAGGGCCAGGAGGAAGAGGGGAAGAGGGTGGAGGATAACGCTGAGGCTACACCTGGTGGGTGGGGACAGCCTGCAGATCCGGAGGAAGTAAGACGGCAACTCACGTTGACTTCAGATGAGGAGGAAGTTATGGAGGTGGCCCCGGGCCCCTCAAGAAAGAGAGACACATCCTCCAGTAGCGAGGCATCAGACAGTGATGGCACCAGCAGTGAGGCCTCAGAGGGAGAGGACACACAAGGCGAGATGTCGTGTAGCCCATCGGAGTCATGCTCTGACGATGGCTCATTTGATGACGATGAGGTGCTCGACTCCGAAGCGGAAGACTCTCCGTAAAACTAATCATGTTCTTTGTTCTTGTAATCATGCTAACTTTGCTGTACTGTTGTCTTATCACATTATATTTTGTTCTAATAAAAGAATGTTCTAAGATTAATGGTTGATTTTTTTAGAATAATCAAAAGACAAATGCTTACTTACCGCATGGTGGTCCAATTCCAGGACAGGTGCTTGACTGAGGGTTAGGTTTAGGAGTGAATGGCGTTACCCACCGTTCACTCCTAAACCTAACCCTCAGTCAAGCACCTGTCCTGGGCATGTGTCTGAGATACTTACCGCATGGAGGTCCAATTCCAGGAAAGTGAAACTTACCCGCCGTTCGCTCCTAACGTTTGCCCTCTGTCAGGCAACTGTGCTGGGCATCCGTCTGAGGTACTTACCGCATGGTGGTCCAATTCCAGGACAGGTGTTGACTGGGGGGTTAGGTTTAGGAGTGAATGGCGTTACCCACCGCTCACTCCTAAACCTAACCCTCAGTCAAGCACCTGTCCTGGGCATGTGTCTGAGGCACTTACCGCCTGTAGGTCCAATTCCAGGAAAGTGAAACTTACCCGCCGTTCGCTCCTAACGTTTGCCCTCTGTCAGGCAACTGTGCTGGGCATCCGTCTGAGGTACTTACCGCATGGTGGTCCAATTCCAGGACAGGTGCTTGACTGAGGGTTAGGTTTAGGCGTGAATGGTGGTACCCACCGTTCACTCCTAAACCTAACCCTCAGTCAAGCACCTGTCCTGGGCATGTGTCTGAGGCACTTACCGCCTGTAGGTCCAATTCCAGGAAAGTGAAACTTACCCGCCGCTCGCTCCCTAACGCTTGCCCTCTGTCAGGCAACTGTGCTGGGCATCCGTCTGAGGTACTTACCGCATGGTGGTCCAATTCCAGGACAGGCGCTTGACTGAGGGTTAGGTTTAGGCGTGAATGGTGTTACCCACCGTTCACTCCTAAACCCAACCCTCAGTCAAGCACCTGTCCTGGGCATGTGTCTGAGGTACTTACCGCCTGTAGGTCCAATTCCAGGAAAGTGAAACTTACCCGCGCCGCTTCGCTCCTAACGTTTGCCCTCTGTCAGGCAACTGTGCTGGGCATCCGTCTGAGGTACTTACCCCATGGTGGTCCAATTCCAGGACAGGTGCTTGACTGGGGGTTAGGTTTAGGAGTGAATGGCGGTACCCACCGTTCACTCCTAAACCTAACCCTCAGTCAAGCACCTGTCCTGGGCATGTGTCTGAGGTACTTACCGCCTGTAGGTCCAATTCCAGGAAAGTGAAACTTACCCGCCGTTCGCTCCTAACGTTTGCCCTCTGTCAGGCAACTGTGCTGGGCATCCGTCTGAGGTACTTACCGCATGGTGGTCCAATTCCAGGACAGGTGCTTGACTAGGGGTTAGGTTTAGGAGTGAATGGTGTTACCCACCGTTCACCCCTGGACTTCCAGGGGGATCATGCAGGAACCTTTTATGCACAGAGTGTCTCCATGGAGCTCCAGGATCATGGGGGACCATGCTGGGGACTTTACCCGGGGATGGGTGCCTCATCCTGGGCATAACACCTTGCCAAAGAACCCCGCATTTCCAGGGGGACCATGCTGGGGACTTTACCCAGGATGGGTGCCTCATCCTGGGCATAACATCCGGCCAAAGTCCCGTACGTCCAAGATCCTCCAGAACCTGCCTCTCCATTGGTGCCTGGGTACCCACACTTAAGCACCCCTCCACGGGCTATACCCCTAATCCCAGGCCCCTGGAGGTTCGTGCCCCTGGTACTCCTGTGGAACTTAGTGCCCCTGGTACTCCTGTAGAACTTAGTGCCCCTGGTACTCCTGTGGGACGTAGTGCCCCTGGTACTCCTGTAGAACTTAGTGCCCCTGGTACTCCTGTGGGACGTAGTGTCCCTGGTACTCCTGTGGAACTTAGTGCCCCTGGTACTCCTGTAGAGCTTTGTGTCCCTGGTACTCCTGTGGAACTTAGTGCCCCTGGTACTCCTGTAGAACTTAGTGCCCCTGGTACTCCTGTGGGACGTAGTGCCCCTGGTACTCCTGTAGAACTTAGTGCCCCTGGTACTCCTGTGGGACGTAGTGTCCCTGGTACTCCTGTGGAACTTAGTG
Source organism: Toxotes chatareus (assembly GCA_016801885.1). Classification (NCBI taxonomy): domain Eukaryota; kingdom Metazoa; phylum Chordata; class Actinopteri; family Toxotidae; genus Toxotes; species Toxotes chatareus. The sequence goes on from JAFBJY010001425.1 coordinate 16,754, forward strand.
CCCCTGGTACTCCTGTAGAGCTTTGTGTCCCTGGTACTCCTGTGGAACTTAGTGCCCCTGGTACTCCTGTAGAACTTTGTGTCCCTGGTACTCCTGTGGAACTTAGTGCCCCTGGTACTCCTGTAGAACTTAGTGTCCCTGGTACTCCTGTGGAACTTGGTGCCCCTGGTACTCCTGTAGAACTTTGTGTCCCTGGTACTCCTGTGGAACTTAGTGCCCCTGGTACTCCTGTGGAACTTAGTGCCCCTGGTACTCCTGTAGAGCTTTGTGTCCCTGGTACTCCTGTGGAACTTGGTGCCCCTGGTACTCCTGTGGAACTTAGTGCCCCTGGTACTCCAGATGACTTCCAAAGGTACAGTGCTGGAGGCAACTGTCCTGGGCATGTCTTTGGTACTTACCCCAAGGAGGTCCAATTCCAGGAACGTGAAACTTACCTGCCATTTGCTCCTAATGTGTGCCCTCTGTCAGGTAACTGTCCTGGGCATGTGTCTGAGGTATTTACCGCATGGAGGTCAAATTCCAGGAACATGAACTTTCCGCCCATTCTCTCCTAAACTTTGCCCTCTTTCAGGCCACTGTCCTGGGCATGTGTCTGAGGTACTTACCGCATGGAGGTCCAATTCCAGGAACATGAACTTTCCGCCCATTCTCTCCTAAACTTTGCCCTCTGTCAGGCCACTGTCCTGGGTCATGTCTGAGGTATTTACCGCATGGAGGTCAAATTCCAGGAACATGAACTTTCCGCCCATTCTCTCCTAAACTTTTCCTGGGCATGTGTCTGAGGTACATGGAGGTCCATGAACTTTCTGCCCTCTGTCAGGCCACTGTCCTGGGCATGTGTCTGAGGTACTTACCGCATGGAGGTCCAATTCCAGGAACATGAACTTTCCGCCCATTCTCTCCTAAACTTTGCCCTCTGTCAGGCCACTGTCCTGGGCATGTGTCTGAGGTATTTACCGCATGGAGGTCAAATTCCAGGAACATGAACTTTCCGCCCATTCTCTCCTAAACTTTGCCCTCTGTCAGGCCACTGTCCTGGGCATGTGTCTGAGGTACTTACCGCATGGAGGTCCAATTCCAGGAACATGAACTTTCCGCCCATTCTCTCCTAAACTTTGCCCTCTGTCAGGCCACTGTCCTGGGCATGTGTCTGAGGTACTTACCGCATGGAGGTCTAATTCCAGGAAGGTAAAAGTTACCTGCCGTTCGCTCCTAAACCTAACCCTCATTCAGGTAACTGTCCTGGGCACGTGTCTGAGGTACTTACCGCATGGAGGTCCAATTCCAGGAACATGAACTTTCCTTCTCTCCTAAACTTTGCCCTCTGTCAGGCCACTGTCCTGGGCATGTGTCTGAGGTACTTACTGTCCTGGGTCCAATTCCAGGAACATGAAACTGACCTGCCTTTCACTCCTTAACTTTGCCCTCTGTCAGGCAACTGTCCTGGGCACGTGTCTGAGGTACTTACCGCATGGAGGTCCAATTCCAGGAACATGAACTTTCCGCCCATTCTCTCCTAAACTTTGCCCCCTGTCAGGCCACTGTCCTGGGCATGTGTCTGAGGTACTTACCGCATGGAGGTCCAATTTCAGGAACGTGACCCTTACCCCACGCACTCCTAAACTTTGCCCTCTGTCAGGCAACTTTCTTAGGCATGTGTCAGAGGTACTTATCGCATGGAGGTCCAATTCCAGGAACAAGTCTTCTGATCTGAACTTTCCGCCCATTCTCTCCTAAACTTTGCCCTCTGTCAGGCCACTGTCCTGGGCATGTGTCTGAGGTACTTACCGCATGGAGGTCTAATTCCAGGAAGGTAAAAGTTACCTGCCGTTCGCTCCTAAACCTAACCCTCATTCAGGTAACTGTCCTGGGCACGTGTCTGAGGTACTTACCGCATGGAGGTCCAATTCCAGGAACGTAAACTTACTGACAATTCTCTCCTAAACTTTGCCCTCTGTCAGGCCACTGTCCTGGGCATGTGTCTGAGGTACTTACCGCATGGAGGTCCAATTCCAGGAACATGAAACTTACCTGCCTTTCACTCCTTAACTTTGCCCTCTGTCAGGCAACTGTCCTGGGCACGTGTCTGAGGTACTTACCGCATGGAGGTCCAATTCCAGGAACATGAACTTTCCGCCCATTCTCTCCTAAACTTTGCCCCCTGTCAGGCCACTGTCCTGGGCATGTGTCTGAGGTACTTACCGCATGGAGGTCCAATTTCAGGAACGTGACCTTACCCTACGTTCACTCCTAAACTTTGCCCTCTGTCAGGCAACTTTCTTAGGCATGTGTCAGAGGTACTTATCGCATGGAGGTCCAATTCCAGGAACAAGTCTTCTGATGTATGATGTAAAAAAAAAAACCTGGAAAAAGACACTGAGTCTCTGTAATTCCCAAATGACTTTTATTTTCGGATGTACATATCCAAATACAAACATTACTCTTTTCTGATCATTATGCGAATTCGGTTTCGAACATTTTCAACAGATAGCTTCATGCTGTTACATATCTTTAGGACTGCTGGGTTTCTATCCAGGACATGTTTGATTCTGCTCTTCGTGATGCGTTTTTTCTGGATGTCCTTTTGGAAGGCAAGCCTGAGCATAGCGAGAAACTCTGGTGTGAAGTCGAGAGCTCTTCGTCGACCCTGAAGACATGAAAATATAAAAAGGGTTACCGCTTTTATATCCATTAAGAGAGTTCATATACTATTTCCGTTCTCCCATCTCTACTTACACGACTGTCGATTCTATCGGGAAGTGGTGGTTGTTTCTTAGAAGGTCTATTTTTTCTCCCTGCCTGAAGTCCATGTGTATTTTTCCACTTTTCCTTTGGGACTTTTGGTCCATTTCCCACATTCTTCTCAGACTGGTTGACCTTTTGGAGTTTGTCCTTCTGTTTCTTCTTCTTCTTCTTCTTCTTCTTTCTTTTCCCAGACTGGGGAGTGGTGGTGGTGGTGGTGGTGGTATCACCAGCCTAAGGAAACAGTATGTTATATTTTTTTGGAATTAAGAAGTATTGCATTTCCCTATGTTACACTGACTAAAGCACTTCCAGGAATTCTACTCACCACGTTCGATTTCCGGGGGAGGACGTCCTGTGTTAGGAGCAAGAAACGTTTTTCCAGGATCTCTTCCTCGTAATCACTGTCACTGAAGTCCAACTATACAACAACATACAAAATATAAAACATGGATATGGATCCTCACTTCCACAATATCCACATGGAAAATTCCAGGAATTTACCTTGCGCTTAGCTTCCCCCTGCTGCCGTCGCCTCTGGCCGCACTGAGTCTCTGACGGAATCATCTCAAAAGTTCAAAGTTGTTTCATCTGTGGGAAACATGCGCATTTATAGGGTATGCATCCAATGACATCACCACGCAACAGCCAATCGCTTTAAACTCCACATCATAAACAAAAGCCCGCCCACCAAAAAGCAAAAATCCAGCAATTCTACCTGGTGCCACGCCCTACTGTGAAGCGCTTGACACTTGGAACATGGAATTCCACAATTTCAACAGTCAAACCCTGCACTTCTATTGGCTCTTGAAATTACTTGTGGGCGTGGCCTTTTCTGACCAAGAAGTACATAAGAAGGAGCGATTCGGCTGCAAGACAGACACTACCATGTACCGCTTGCCTTCCAACTTTTCAACATCATGCTAAGCGCTAAAACCCTGGAGATCCATACCAGAACCAGCAAGATTTTGGAGACGGCTGAGGGAGAGAATGTGAAGCTCCACTGCGACTTCACCACTGCCCCGGAGGATGAAGGAAATTTGGAGATCGAATGGAGCGTGAAGTCCGTACGCCACCCAATGGACACGGCAGAGATCATCTTGTATACGGCCGGCCACATCTACGACCATCTCTATGAACCTCTAAAGGGCAGAGTCTACTTCCATTCAGAGGACCCTGAGAAAGGAGATGGTGCCATTCATCTTTCGCTGCTGACTCACAGAGACACCGGCATCTACAAGTGCCAGGTTAAGAAGGCTCCAGGCCTCCGAAGCATCAAGACAGTCCTCAGAGTGCTCAAACGGCCATCAAAGCCCAGCTGTTATTACACCGAAGGGGTCGGAGAGTTTGGCAAAACCAAAGTGCTACACTGTAGATCTCAGGAAGGTGCTGCACCTGTCCAGTACCAATGGTCAAGAACGCCACCCTTGAAACTGCCCACCTCGGCGGTGATGGATCGAACGGCAGGCACACTCACCATGCGAGATTCCAGTGAGAGCAATGCAGGAACCTACAAGTGCAGCGCAATTAATCGTGTTGGTGTGGAGGAGTGCTTCCTGGAAATGAACCTACCAGATCCTCCATTGGTCGGAATGATTGCAGGAGCTGTAACAGGCAGCCTGATCGGCGCCGTGGTCATCGCTTCCATCACATGCTTCATTGTACGTCAGCGACAGCGACGGGACTCAGAAACCTCCAACGAGATTGTGGAAGATGCAAGTCCCCCACCACGCCGCAGTCACCGCCGAAGTCATCCACCATGCCGCAAGGAGAGAATAACTGTTATTGAGATGTCAAGAGCCACTCTTGTGTAAACACAATCACCAAACATTCTGTAAACACAATTAAAGAATAAAGTGTGTGTGTGAAAAATGTAAAAGATAAAAAAAAAAAAAAAAAATGATAATAATATGAAAAAGAAAATAAAAGAAAATAAGAATGAAAAATAGACATCAGTCTCGGGCAGGTGTCTTTGGTACTTACCGCATGGAGGTCCAATTCCAGGAACACGACCTTATCCGCCCTTCACTCCCAACCTCTATCCCCTCAGTCAAGCAACTCTCCGGGGCATGTGTCTCTTGCACTTACCGCATGGAGGTCCATTTCCTGGAAATTGAACTCACCCGCCCTTCACTCCCAACCTCTATCCCCTCAGTCAAGCAACTCTCCTGGGCATGTGTCTTTAGTACTTACTGCTCCCTTGTCCATTTCCTGGAACTTGAACTCACCCACCCTTCGCTCCTAACCTCTATCCCCTCAGTCAAGCAACTGTCCTGGGCATGTGACTTTGGTACTTAACGCATGTTGGTGCAATTCCAGGAACGTTAACCTAACGCCCATTCACTCCTAACCTTTTCCCTCTCTCAGGCAACTGTCCTGGGCATGTGTCTGAGGTACTCGGGGATGGGTGCCTCATCCTGGGCATAATATCCTGCCTAACGCCTCCTGGACTTCCAACACCCTCCACAACCTTGCTCTCCGCCGCTACCCGGTACCCACACTTAAGCACCCCTCCACGGGCTATACTCCTAATCCCAGGCCCCTGGAAGTTCGTGCCCCTGGTACACCTGTGGAACTTAGTGCCCCTGGTACTCCTGTAGATCTTTGTGTCCCTGGTACCCCTGTGGGACTTAGTGCCCCTGGCACTCCTGTGGGCCTTAGCGACCTTGGTACTCCTGTGGAACTTAGTGCCCCTGTAGTCCGGTAGATCTTTGTGTCCCTGGTACTCCTGTGGGACTTAGTGCCCCTGGTACTCCTGTGGGCCTTAGCGACCCTGGTACTCCTGTGGAACTTAGTGCCCCTGGTAGTCCTGTAGATCTTTGTGTCCCTGGTACTCCTGTGGGACTTAGTGCCCCTGGCACTCCTGTGGGCCTTAGCGACCCTGGTACTCCTGTGGAACTTAGTGCCCCTGGTACTCCAGATGACTTCCAGAGGTACCATGCTGGAGGCAACTGTACTGGGCATGTCTTTGGTACTTACGCCATGGAGGTCCCATTCCAGGAACATGAACTGACACAACGTTCTCCCTAAATTTTTCACCTCTCTCAATCAACTGTCCTGGGCATGTGTCTGAGGTACTTAACGCATGGAGGTCCAATTCCAGGAACATGAAACTTACCTGCCTTTCACTCCTAAACTTTGCCCTCTTTCAGGCAACTGTCCTGGGCATGTGTCTTAGGTACTTACCGCCTGTAGGTCCAATTCCAGGAACGTGAAACTTACCCGCCGTTGGCTCCTGAACCTAACCCTCAGTCAAGCAACTGTCCTGGGCATGTGTCTGAGGTACTTACCGCATGGAGGTCCAATTCCAGGAAAGTGAACTAACCCACCGTTTGCTCCTAAACTTTGCCCTCTGTCAGGCCACTGTCCTGGGCATCCATCTGAGGTACTTACCGCATGGAGGTCCAATTCCAGGAAAGGTGCTTGACTGAGGGTTAGGTCTAGGAGTGAATGGTGTTACCCACCATTCACTCCTAAACCTAACCCTCAGTCAAGCACCTGTCCTGGGCATGTGTCTTTGATACTTACCGCATGGAGGTCCAATTCCAGGAACGTGAACTTACCCACCATTCACTCCTAAACCTAACCCTCAGTCAAGCACCTGTCTTGGGCATGTGTCTTTGATACTTACCGCATGGAGGTCCAATTCCAGGAAGGTGAACTTACCCACCGTTCACTCCTAAACTTTGCCCTCTGTAAGGCCACTGTCCTGTGCATCCATCTGAGGTACTTACCGCATGGAGGTCCAATTCCAGGAAAGGTGCTTGACTGAGGGTTAGGTCTAGGAGTGAATGGTGTTACCCACCATTCACTCCTAAACCTAACCCTCAGTCAAGCACCTGTCCTGGGCATGTGTCTTTGATACTTACCGCATGGAGGTCCAATTCCAGGAACGTGAACTTACCCACCATTCACTCCTAAACCTAACCCTCAGTCAAGCACCTGTCTTGGGCATGTGTCTTTGATACTTACCGCATGGAGGTCCAATTCCAGGAAGGTGAACTAACCCACCGTTTGCTCCTAAACTTTGCCCTCTGTAAGGCCACTGTCCTGGGCATCCATCTGAGGTACTTACCGCATGGAGGTCCAATTCCAGGAAAGTGAACTTACCCACCATTCGCTCCTAAACCTAACCCTCAGTCAAGCAACTGTCCTGGGCATGTGTCTGAGGTACTTACCGCATGGAGGTCCAATTCCAGGAACGCGAACTTACCCACCATTCACTCCTAAACCTAACCCTCAGTCAAGCAACTGTCCTGGGCATGTGTCTGAGATACTTACCGCATGGAGGTCCAATTCCAGGAAGGTGAACTTACCCACCGTTCACTCCTAAACTTTGCCCTCTGTAAGGCCACTGTCCTGTGCATCCATCTGAGGTACTTACCGCATGGAGGTCCAATTCCAGAGGAAGGTGCTTGACTGAGGTTAGGTCTAGGAGTGAATGGTGTTACCCACCATTCACTCCCTAAACCTAACCCTCAGTCAAGCACCTGTCCTGGGCATGTGTCTTTGATACTTACCGCATGGAGGTCCAATTCCAGGAGCGCTCTTACCCACCACACTCCTAAACCTAACCCTCAGTCAAGCACCTGTCCTGGGCATGTGTCTGAGGTACTTACCGCATGGAGGTCCAATTCCAGGAACGCGAACTTACCCACCATTCACTCCTAAACCTAACCCTCAGTCAAGCAACTGTCCTGGGCATGTGTCTGAGGCACTTACCGCATGGAGGTCCAATTCCAGGAACACGAAAATTAACGCCCATCCGCTCCTACCGTTTGCCCTCTGTCAGGCAACTTCCCTGGGCATGCGTCCGAGGTACTTACCGCATGGAGGTCCGTTTCCTGGAAGGTGAACTTACCCACCCTTCCCTCCTAAACCTAAACCTCAGTCAAGCGACTTTCCTGGGCAAATGCGTCTTTGTTACTTACCGCCTGGAGGTCCATTTCCTGGAACGTGAACTTACCCCACCGTGCTCTCTACTAACATTTCACCCCCGTTAGGTCAACGGTCCGGGTCACATTTCCGGCACAGAGTTCGGAAAAGGTATAATTCCTGGAATTCGAAAAGAGAGAGAAACGGCGACGCCTGGTGGCCGTTTAGCGCAATTACATCTGCTATTTTCAGAGGCTTTAAAAGTGTACAAAACGAGATACACTTCGAACACAAAAAACATTTTTGAGATCTCCTAATTAAGGAGCGTCTGTCATATTTTTCCCATTTCGTTATTTCATCAATTTGCCCAAAATGTGGAATTCCAACTCCACGCCGAAATTTAGTAACTTTACATTGAATGTATGGGAATGCGGCCTAGCACATTAGCTAACCGCCGACAGCAATCTGGCGCCCACATACACAATCGTTGAAAGTCCGCTCCACGATGTCGACATTATTCCGCAAGGTGCCTCAAACTCAAACTCATAACCCTAACCCCCTAACCCTAACCCTAACCCTAACCCTAACCCTAACCCTTAACCAACAATACAATTAATGTCTCCATTTACTCTTTTACCAGAAAACGACCTTTTGACCTCCCCTCCAGGTCGGGCCCCACGGACAGCATTCACCACCCGACCTGTATCTGATTAACTGCAAGGCTCACCTGAACTATAATGTCTCCTCAGCACCAGGAGGAACCAGGGCAAACCAGCCAATCACCCCCTGGGGAGGAAGAGGAATCAGAAACTTACACCAACAAACATACTTTGTCATCTAACATCAAAATCATACTCACCCACTTTTCGACAGGTCCTCATACAAATACGGGTATACTCACACACACATATATATAAATACACATATAAAACACTTAACTCACAATACAAAAAACAAACCGAGAGGGGGACCCAGACCCACCAACTATAATAATAATAACACTATAAAACTCCTTTACTCACCTCTCCCGTTCTTCCTCCACATTATTCCTCTTCACCCACCTTAAAATAAGATTCTAATGACTTACTGGATTGATCTGTCTCTTTAAGAAACTGAACCAGGTACACCCCCTAACCCTAACCAATCAGATAGAGCCACTGAAGCTTGGGGGAGGGAACCTGTTTTCCCTCCCTCAAGCTTTCAAAAATGGCTGGGCCCTGTTGCCACCGCATACCCCTCTGAAGAAGCAGTATTCAACTGCGAAACGTTAGGGCATCTGGGCTGAACAGGACTAAACCAAGGACCTGTTTTTAATTTGATTTTAAGGATTTTTCAAGTACCCACTCACAAGTAACCTTGCAGTGTGGCTTTTAAATCCTTTTTATTATTGTTTTATATTTTTTTATTGTTTTATTCCAATAAAGTTAATTTTAACAGTTGGAGCGAGTCACCTCATCACAGGGACTTTTTAATTTTCACCAACCTGGATTTTAACACCTCTGGAATCTTCAAAAGATACAAACTGAACTGTTGTAGGCCTACTAACCTCTCTCCAGCTACAAACCAGCAGACTCCATCTTGCAGACTCTGGGGAGGGACAGCCACCAGCAGCTACTCCTGAGGCCTGCTAATCCAGGACCCCGGCCTGTGGAGCCATCGGGCCCAGGCACAGGTAGGCTCGCTCTAACCATGGTTTTTATCCGCAGGTCCGAGGCAGTCCGTTCAGCCTACCGGTGAGCAGCAGAGGCCCTAGGGAAGACAGAGACACCAACACAGAGCACTCAGATAGACAGGGAACACACAGGATGAACAGACACACCACCACTACTACTACACTCACTCAACCACGGGCAGCACTGGATGAAGCTAGCAGACAGGCAGCTAAGAATTTTTTAAATTGTTACAAGCAATACATCACAAGCAGATTATAGACAAAGCTATCACCACCCAGAATCCACCTCAGGGCATGTATAAGCAGGTCAGAAAATTAACCACCTTTATCAAACCCTCCTCTCCGTCTGAGGAGGTCACACAGGCCATTGCAGCTAACACAGACACCTGGATGAACAGAAACCTTCAGATTTTATTAGAACACTACACAAATATCATTTTTTCACTCAGTACCACTCCTTTTCATCGCACGGCATTTAACGTTGCAACCAACTGGGCAAGGAAAAGATACAAATCCAAACTACATCCACACACTATACAGGAAGCGGAGAATTTGCTACAATCCTCCGACAACCGGCCACTTACCTCCTTTTCTCCAGCTCGTCCGTCTGCACCTCTGCCCATGGGGGAGACGGGTCCCAGGGGTTTGAACCTGGGGGACACACAGGAGTTTCCACCGCTACCCACCTCTGAGAGGCCAACGTCCTATCAGAAATCATTATACCTTGGTCCTAAACCAACATTAGTTGACCATGTTATTAATAACCAAGAGGTAGGACTAACAGCTATTCCTCCCCCTCAGAATCAATCTACCCCTAAAACAATAGAACACTCCTCATGGCCTCCTTCCATCTTAAGGGAGAAATTTTTAATTCCACTCTCTCCCATAGTTAAGGTTAGGAGGCTTAAAGGGACAGAGACGATCTATCCAGTACCCCAGGTGCAACCCCACCTCTCGGAACCCTTACCTGATTCCTTTTCCTCCTCCATGGCGTGTCCTGCACCTCTCCCTCCTCCTCCCCCTCCATGCAGCTCTCCCCCTCCTCCCCCTCCCTCTCTGACAGCGTCCCGGGAGGAGGAAACCCCTTTGGGAGAAACAGGCCCTGGTCCTCATAGGTCAGATTCTGGGGAGGACTTTGCCATCCCCAAGACCTCAGGAAAACCTTGGAAAGAAAAACGGAAAAGGAGATCCCTCACTAAGCCAAAGCCTAAACAAAAAGAAATAGCACCACCTACAGACCAGTCATCTCCCATAAACAGAATTCATTTATCCAATGTAGCTGTTTTAGATGAGGAACCACTACTCATGTCACTAACTCCTGACTTACCTGTTCCACCTATAGGACCCACGACAGCGCCTGGCCTGCACCTGGATCCCCAGCCGGAGGTAGTGGTGACCCCACCTATTCAACCAGAAGTGGGGGGAAAACACATGATGAGATATGGGTCTGATAAGCATAATAATGCTGACGACCTTCACAAAAATATCATCTCTGACCCCCCCACTTCAAAATCCCCACTTACCTCTGGCAAACGGGGCCTCCAGAACCACCAGGTGCTGTTACCCCCGACACCCACAGTAGACAAAGTCAGAATACAGGACAGTTCCAGTTCCAATTTAGACATACTCACACCAACTTACCATAAAGCTAGACAGGGAGCCAAGCTAATGACTGGAGTCTCCGAGGCACAAAGCCAATCTGGTTCATCGGAGACTCCAACCTGAACCGCATCCCACCATACAGCAATCAGCAGATACAAATAGACAGCTACCCTGGAGCCACCACTTACCACCTCTGGAAGCTCCTGGAGAAAACTCCCCCTCACCCACATGTGAAGGTGGTGGTGTTGTCTGTGGGCCTTAACAACAAAGACCAGGACCCACACAAAACCACAAATAAACAGTTACGGATGGCATATAGGAAAGCCCAGGCAGTATTTCCCAATGCGGGCATTTTCATCCCACTCATCAATTTCTCCCCAGGTCTCCATGAGGAGCAGAGAAAACATTTAACAGCTATCAATCAATGCATTTCTACCCACCTTCCATCACTCGATTCTATCCCAGATAATCAGTTTAATACAACTTCAGATAATATTCACTGGACAACACCGACAGCAAAAGCAATATTCAAACACTGGTGCTCACGACTACAGTTAAAGAATTTTTAAACTCACCTCAGCGAAACAGGTGCGCGGCAGAGAGATTAATTGCTCTCTCTCCTCCGCGTTGCCGCTCCCCTCGTCACCTCCTTCCGCGACTGTAACCGTGCCACATCCGAATCACCATAGATCACCTGCGCAAAACCAGACTGCTGCCGTCACCGAGAACACCCCGCTCCCTCCGTCCCCAGACCTGACTTGGGGATCAGAATCAAATATTCTCAATTTAGCCACGCTATTTCACCCAAACCCTGCCCAAATTGCTCTGCTGGAGAAGGGCCTAACTTACATCCCCGCCCCCCTGTCCTTCGACATGGAGGAACTCCGCAGAGACATCTATCAATACCACCGAAAAATAAAAATACTGGATCACTTTCAAAACCAAAAATCTGATAAAAAACCATTTACCCTCCCATCGAATTGGGAACCCGCGTGGGACCACCTAGACAACAGGATAAAACGTCTCATTTCCACCGACATACGCACGCTAAATAGATACACCCCGGCCAGAATACAAACTCGTAATAATGTAACTGGTCAGGAAGAACGGAAAATCATAGAATCAATCCAAAATAACCCGCATATTATCATTAAACCAGCAGACAAAGGCTCCAAAATAGTAATTATGGACAGACAGCAGTACGCGCTCGAAGCGAACAGACAATTACAAAACAATAAATATTACAAACCGATTACAGCCAGTCTCCAACAGCCGACGCAAGCCAAAATCCGGACCATAGTTCACAATTTATATAGCAAAAAGTACATTTCAGCCAAACAACGGGACTTCCTGTTCGGCTCAGACAATCCACGGGAACGCCGTTTCTACCTCCTCCCGAAAATTCACAAGGAACCACATACGTGGACAGTACCGAATATCATTCCTCCAGGCAGACCAATCGTATCAGACTGTAATAGCATAACATACAACGTATCTCAATACATCGACTCGTTTTTAGGACCACTTTCCACTAAGCATCCAAGTTATTTAAAGGACACTTACCATTTCATTGATAAAATCCGTCCTCTGCTCCTGCCGGAGAACGCCATCCTCTTCACCATCGACATAGACAGTCTTTACACAAACATTGACACAGTTATGGGTTTACAGACAATACGTACAATTTTCAATAGATACCCGGACAATTGCAGGCCCGATAATGAAATCATACAACTATTGGAAATCTGCCTAACATGTAATGACTTTTCATTTGACAACCAACTATACTTACAGGTCCACGGCACCGCAATGGGCCACAGGTACGCACCATCCTACGCAAACCTCTATATGAGTGAGTGGGAGAGAGGTGCCCTCCTGAAATGCCCCCTACAACCATTATTTTACTTCCGTTTTCTGGATGACATCATCGGAGCATGGGCACACGGTGAAGCCAAATTCCTAGAATTTGTTAATATTTTAAATACTCACCATCCATCAATTAAAATAAAGCACACATTGGATCATAATAATATAAACTTTCTGGACACTACAGTATTCTTTCAATTAACAGATAAAAATAAAAAACAACTTCTTACCAAAGTGTACTTCAAACCCACCGACACCCATGCTCTCTTGCATAAATCCAGCTATCACCCAAACACACCTTTAAAGGCATCGTAAAATCACAAATCATCAGATTTCACAGAATATGTTCACTCCAATCCGACTTTCACAATGCAATCTCAATTCTGTTCACCTGCCTCAGACGGAGGGGTTACTCCCGTCGATTCCTCCGCACGGTCAAGAGCACCACGCTGGCGACCATCCACTCTCCAACAGGTGTCAATAACCCCCACTTACAGTTAGGAAATGACGACAACCCAACCCCAGGAAGTGACGCAGTCATCCCTTTAATCAGCACCTTTTCCAAACAATACATTGAACTCCAACATTCACTTAAAAACAATTTTCAGAAAACTTTATTAAATCATCCAACATTTACAAATTGCACCATAATCTCGGCCCTAAGGAAAAACAAAACCTCAAAGATGTTTTGGTACAGGCCTCCTTCAAAAGACACACAATTACTCATAATAGACCCCAACCTCACTGGACCTTCAAACAAACCAAATTCCTCTTCAATCCACACAGTGGCAGGGGCATCTCAGTGAAAAGGCACCTCTCTCCCGGGACAGCAACGCCATCTACTGCCTGGAGTGCGAAGAATGCCATCTATTATACATAGGAGAAACAGTCAACAGCATTCAGAATAGAATTAAACAACACATATACAATATTAAAGGAGACACATTACATACCCCGCTAACCACACACTTCCGCACACACCCCACACACCGACTCAGAGCAATGGGCCTGGAAAGTTGCCCCACCTGGACGGGAGGTCAACGCAGGTGGAGGGAGGGGTGGTGGATTGACCGTTTGAAAACTAGGGCCCCATGGGCCTGAATGTCAGGTGAGGGGTGGGGGGGGAGAGTTGGGAGATGAGCGACAGCCATCAGCCATGCCACCTACAGAGGAGAAGCACCACAAATACAATAAAGGACTTTAATAAAGAACATTTTATTGCTCATGATTCTTAAATGTACTGACTCTGCCACAAAATATTGTGATTTTTAATCTGGTTCTTTTATTATAGCACTTATTTTACACTTTTTAAGAAACTTACTCACAATATGCTTTTAAAATCCCCCCGTCTCCCTCCTTTTTTTAAAAAATAAATCTATGCAAGGGAGTAAAAGGTCATGGTTTTATCCCATTTTTATTTATATGTATATATTGTAATGCATGCTTTTAAATGGTGCTTACTTGTTTATAGATTTTATGATCTCAGCACTTATCTTCTTTTATGAGAAATATATATATGTGTGTGTGTGTGTGAATTTTTATTGTTGATTTTAGCACTTTTCTTATGTTTGCAGTGACGTAAAGCACTTTTTTTTAATATATGTAAGCACTTAGGATAAACCCACCTTTTACGCCATGCTCCACCGGGAATCTATGGGGATCCCATGCATCCAGGGACAAGAGAATCCTTAATAAACAATACATACCTAAACAAGGATGATTGCCATTTTAATGATCGGACCCAGAGCCCTGAGCCAGTGCAATTTTAACCACAAATATGGACAAATTAAAAACCATAACCCATAAAACCTAACCTAATTACACGTAAAGCTAACTAATGGCTAATTTTTTGAAACACCCGCTAACTAAGCAAAAACAAAACAAAAGCTAAGTATAGCACCAATGGAGCTGAGATACGGCTAATTTTTTCAGGGCTCCAGGGTGGCAGTGTTAATCTCAGGGTCGAAGGCCTGTGCATTCACTGCCCTCCTTAGGGAGGGTAGTTTCAAACCTAAAACAGAAACATACTTGAAAACTCTGCGAAATGCTTCTTCTAATGTAAAATAGTGTTTCCATGCTGGAAACAGTCTTATTTTGACGCCAGCAGCACATTTGATACAAAGCTGTCATTTCAGCTCAAACGGTAAAATTTCACCGTTCCTGGCCATATGAGAGTGTTTTTCACAGCGTGTGCCCTGAAAATGCCACACAGTACAAATCACAGAAACATACTTGAAAACTCTGCGAAATGCTTCTTCTAATGTAAAATAGTGTTTCCATGCTGGAAACAGTCTTATTTTGACGCCAGCAACACATTTTAGACACACCGTTCATTTCAGCACTAACTGACTGAAACTTGCCGTTTTAAGCGTTTCCAGCCATTCTCTGTGTGTCTGGGACACAGCGTGTGCCCTGAAAATGCCACACAGTACAAATCACAGAAACATACTTGAAAACTCTGCGAAATGCTTCTTCTAATGTAAAATAGTGTTTCCATGCTGGAAACAGTCTTATTTTGACGCCAGCAGCACATTTGATACAAAGCTGTCATTTCAGCTCAAACGGTAAAATTTCACCGTTCCTGGCCATATGAGACTGTTTTTCACAGCGTGTGCCCTGAAAATGCCACACAGTACAAATCACAGAAACATACTTGAAAACTCTGCGAAATGCTTCTTCTAATGTAAAATAGTGTTTCCATGCTGGAAACAGTCTTATTTTGACGCCAGCAACATATTTTAGACACACCGTTCATTTCAGCACTAACTGACTGAAACTTGCCGTTTTAAGCGTTTACAGCCATTCTCTGTGGGTCTGGGACACAGCGTGTGCCCTGAAAATGCCACACAGTACAAATCACAGAAACATACTTGAAAACTCTGCGAAATGCTTCTTCTAATGTAAAATAGTGTTTCCATGCTGGAAACAGTCTTATTTTGACGCCAGCAGCACATTTGATACAAAGCTGTCATTTCAGCTCAAACGGTAAAATTTCACCGTTCCTGGCCATATGAGACTGCTTTTCACAACGTTTGCCCTGAAAGTGCCAGGTACTGCAGATGAAAGAAACACACGGGAAAACTCTGCAAAATGCTTCTTCTAATGTAAAATAGTGTTTCCATGCTGGAAACAGTCTTATTTTGACGCCAGCAACATATTTTAGACACACCGTTCATTTCAGCACTAACTGACTGAAACTTGCCGTTTTAAGCGTTTACAGCCATTCTCTGTGGGTCTGGGACACAGCGTGTGCCCTGAAAATGCCACACAGTACAAATCACAGAAACATACTTGAAAACTCTGCGAAATGCTTCTTCTAATGTAAAATAGTGTTTCCATGCTGGAAACAGTCTTATTTTGACGCCAGCAGCACATTTGATACAAAGCTGTCATTTCAGCTCAAACGGTAAAATTTCACCGTTCCTGGCCATATGAGACTGTTTTTCACAACGTTTGCCCTGAAAGTGCCAGGTACTGCAGATGAAAGAAACATACTTGAAAACTCTGCAAAATGCTTCTTCTAATGTAAAATAGTGTTTCCATGCTGGAAACAGTCTTATTTTGACGCCAGCAACATATTTTAGAAACACCGTTCATTTCAGCACTAACTGACTGAAACTTGCCGTTTTAAGCGTTTCCAGCCATTCTCTGTGTGTCTGGGACACAGCGTGTGCCCTGAAAATGCCACACAGTACAAATCACAGAAACATACTTGAAAACTCTGCGAAAATGCTTCTTCTAATGTAAAATAGTGTTTCCATGCTGGAAACAGTCTTATTTTGACGCCAGCAACATATTTTAGAAACACCGTTCATTTCAGCACTAACTGACTGAAACTTGCCGTTTTAAGCGTTTACAGCCATTCTCTGTGTGTCTGGGACACAGCGTGTGCCCTGAAAATGCCACACAGTACAAATCACAGAAACATACTTGAAAACTCTGCGAAATGCTTCTTCTAATGTAAAATAGTGTTTCCATGCTGGAAACAGTCTTATTTTGACGCCAGCAGCACATTTGATACAAAGCTGTCATTTCAGCTCAAACGGTAAAATTTCACCGTTCCTGGCCATATGAGACTGTTTTTCACAGCGTGTGCCCTGAAAATGCCACACAGTACAAATCACAGAAACATACTTGAAAACTCTGCGAAATGCTTCTTCTAATGTAAAATAGTGTTTCCATGCTGGAAAAAGTCTTATTTTGACGCCAGCAGCACATTTGATACAAAGCTGTCATTTCAGCTCAAACGGTAAAATTTCACCGTTCCTGGCCATATGAGACTGCTTTTCACAACGTTTGCCCTGAAAGTGCCAGGTACTGCAGATGAAAGAAACACACGGAAAAACTCTGCAAAATGCTTCTTCTAATGTAAAATAGTGTTTCCATGCTGGAAACAGTCTTATTTTGACGCCAGCAGCACATTTGATACAAAGCTGTCATTTCAGCTCAAACGGTAAAATTTCACCGTTCCTGGCCATATGAGACTGTTTTTCACAGCGTGTGCCCTGAAAATGCCACACAGTACAAATCACAGAAACATACTTGAAAACTCTGCGAAATGCTTCTTCTAATGTAAAATAGTGTTTCCATGCTGGAAACAGTCTTATTTTGACGCCAGCAGCACATTTGATACAAAGCTGTCATTTCAGCTCAAACGGTAAAATTTCACCGTTCCTGGCCATATGATATGAGACTGTTTTTCACAACGTTGCCCTGAAAGTGCCAGGTACTGCAGATGAAAGAAACACACGTGAAAACTCTGCGAAATGCTTCTTCTAATGTAAAATAGTGTTTCCATGCTGGAAACAGTCTTATTTTGACGCCAGCAACATATTTTAGAAACACCGTTCATTTCAGCACTAACTGACTGAAACTTGCCGTTTTAAGCGTTTACAGCCATTCTCTGTGTGTCTGGGACACAGCGTGTGCCCTGAAAATGCCACACAGTACAAATCACAGAAACATACTTGAAAACTCTGCGAAATGCTTCTTCTAATGTAAAATAGTGTTTCCATGCTGGAAACAGTCTTATTTTGACGCCAGCAGCACATTTGATACAAAGCTGTCATTTCAGCTCAAACGGTAAAATTTCACCGTTCCTGGCCATATGAGACTGTTTTTCACAGCGTGTGCCCTGAAAATACCACACAGTACAAATCAAAGAAACATACTTGAAAACTCTGCAAAATGCTTCTTCTAATGTAAAATAGTGTTTCCATGCTGGAAACAGTCTTATTTTGACGCCAGCAACATATTTTATTTCACACAACTGACTGAAACTTCATTTCAGCACTAACTGACTGAAAATGCCACACAGTTTTTGAAAACTCTGCGTTTCTTCAGCCATAGTGTTCTGCTGTGTGTCTGGGACACAGCGTGTGCCCTGAAAATGCCACACAGTACAAATCACAAATCAAACATACATACTTGAAAACTCTGCGAAATGCTTCTTCTAATGTAAAATAGTGTTTCCATGCTGGAAACAGTCTTATTTTGACGCCAGCAACATATTTTAGAAACACCGTTCATTTCAGCACTAACTGACTGAAACTTGCCGTTTTAAGCGTTTACAGCCATTCTCTGTGTGTCTGGGACACAGCGTGTGCCCTGAAAATGCCACACAGTACAAATCACAGAAACATACTTGAAAACTCTGCGAAATGCTTCTTCTAATGTAAAATAGTGTTTCCATGCTGGAAACAGTCTTATTTTGACGCCAGCAGCACATTTGATACAAAGCTGTCATTTCAGCTCAAACGGTAAAATTTCACCGTTCCTGGCCATATGAGACTGTTTTTCACAGCGTGTGCCCTGAAAATGCCACACACTGTACAAATCACAGAAACATACTTGAAAACTCTGCAAAATGCTTCTTCTAATGTAAAATAGTGTTTCCATGCTGGAAACAGTCTTATTTTGACGCCAGCAACATATTTTAGAAACACCGTTCATTTCAGCACTAACTGACTGAAACTTGCCGTTTTAAGCGTTTCCAGCCATTCTCTGTGTGTCTGGGACACAGCGTGTGCCCTGAAAATGCCACACAGTACAAATCACAGAAACATACTTGAAAACTCTGCGAAATGCTTCTTCTAATGTAAAATAGTGTTTCCATGCTGGAAACAGTCTTATTTTGACGCCAGCAGCACATTTGATACAAAGCTGTCATTTCAGCTCAAACGGTAAAATTTCACCGTTCCTGGCCATATGAGACTGTTTTTCACAGCGTGTGCCCTGAAAATGCCACAGTAGTACATCACAGAAACATACTTGAAAACTCTGCGAAATGCTTCTTCTAATGTAAAATAGTGTTTCCATGCTGGAAACAGTCTTATTTTGACGCCAGCAGCACATTTGATACAAAGCATATTTTTTCAGAAAACGGTAAAATTTCATTTCAGCTGTTTTTCACTAACTGACACGGAAAACTCTGCGAAATGCTTTTCTAATGTAAAATAGTGTTTCCATGCCATTCTCTGTGGACGCCAGCAACATACACAGCGTGTTTCAGCCCTGAAAATGCCACACAGTACAAATCACAGAAAAATGCATACTTGAAAAATCACAGAAACATGCTTGAAAACTCTGCTTCTTCTAATGTAAAATAGTGTTTCCATGCTGGAAACAGTCTTATTTTGACGCCAGCAGCACATTTGATACAAAGCTGTCATTTCAGCTCAAACGGTAAAATTTCACCGTTCCTGGCCATATGAGACTGTTTTTCACAACGTTTGCCCTGAAAGTGCCAGGTACTGCAGATGAAAGAAACACACGGGAAAACTCTGCAAAATGCTTCTTCTAATGTAAAATAGTGTTTCCATGCTGGAAACAGTCTTATTTTGACGCCAGCAACATATTTTAGATACACCGTTCATTTCAGCACTAACTGACTGAAACTTGCCGTTTTAAGCGTTTACAGCCATTCTCTGTGGGTCTGGGACACAGCGTGTGCCCTGAAAATGCCACACAGTACAAATCACAGAAACATACTTGAAAACTCTGCGAAATGCTTCTTCTAATGTAAAATAGTGTTTCCATGCTGGAAACAGTCTTATTTTGACGCCAGCAGCACATTTGATACAAAGCTGTCATTTCAGCTCAAACGGTAAAATTTCACCGTTCCTGGCCATATGAGACTGTTTTTCACAACGTTTGCCCTGAAAGTGCCAGGTACTGCAAATCAAAGAAACACACTTGAAAACTCTGCAAAATGCTTCTTCTAATGTAAAATAGTGTTTCCATGCTGGAAAAGTCTTATTTTGACGCCAGCAACATATTTTAGACACACCGTTCATTTCAGCACTAACTGACTGAAACTTGCCGTTTTAAGCGTTTCAGCCATTCTCTGTGTGTCTGGGACACAGCGTGTGCCCTGAAAATGCCACAGTACAAATCACAGAAACATACTTGAAAACTCTGCGAAATGCTTCTTCTAATGTAAAATAGTGTTTCCATGCTGGAAACAGTCTTATTTTGACGCCAGCAGCACATTTGATACAAAGCTGTCATTTCAGCTCAAACGGTAAAATTTCACCGTTCCTGGCCATATGAGACTGTTTTTCACAACGTTTGCCCTGAAAATGCCAGGTACTACAAATCACAGAAAACATACTTGAAAACTCTGCAAAATGCTTCTTCTAATGTAAAATAGTGTTTCCATGCTGGAAACAGTCTTATTTTGACGCCAGCAACATATTTTAGACACACACGTTCATTTCAGCACTAACTGACTGAAACTTGCCGTTTTAAGCGTTTACAGCCATTCTCTGTGGGTCTGGGACACAGCGTGTGCCCTGAAAATGCCACACAGTACAAATCACAGAAACATACTTGAAAACTCTGCGAAATGCTTCTTCTAATGTAAAATAGTGTTTCCATGCTGGAAACAGTCTTATTTTGACGCCAGCAGCACATTTGATACAAAGCTGTCATTTCAGCTCAAACGGTAAAATTTCACCGTTCCTGGCCATATGAGACTGTTTTTCACAGCGTGTGCCCTGAAAATGCCACACAGTACAAATCACAGAAACATACTTGAAAACTCTGCGAAATGCTTCTTCTAATGTAAAAGTGTTTCCATGCTGGAAACAGTCTTATTTTGACGCCAGCACATTTGATACAAAGCTGTCATTTCAGCTCAAACGGTAAAATTTCACCGTTCCTGGCCATATGAGACTGTTTTTCACACGCGTGCCCTGAAAATGCCACACAGTACAAATCACAGAAACATACTTGAAAACTCTGCAAAATGCTTCTTCTAATGTAAAATAGTGTTTCCATGCTGGAAACAGTCTTATTTTGACGCCAGCAGCATATTTGATACAAGACTGTTCATTTCAGCACAAACGACTGAAACTTCACCGTTTAAGCGTTTACAGCCATTGCCAGTCTGGGACACAGCGTGTGCCCTGAAAATGCCACACAGTACAAATCACAGAAACATACTTGAAAACTCTGCAAAATGCTTCTTCTAATGTAAAATAGTGTTTCCATGCTGGAAACAGTCTTATTTTGACGCCAGCAGCACATTTGATACAAACCTGTCATTTCAGCTCAAACGGTAAAATTTCACCGTTCCTGGCCATATTCTCTGAGACTGTTTTTCACACGTGTGCCCTGAAAATGCCACACAGTACAAATCACAGAAACATACTTGAAAACTCTGCGAAATGCTTCTTCTAATGTAAAATAGTGTTTCCATGCTGGAAACAGTCTTATTTTGACGCCAGCAGCACATTTGATACAAAGCTGTCATTTCAGCTCAAACGGTAAAATTTCACCGTTCCTGGCCATATGAGACTGTTTTTCACAACGTTTGCCCTGAAAATGCCACACAGTACAAATCACAGAAACATACTTGAAAACTCTGCAAAATGCTTCTTCTAATGTAAAATAGTGTTTCCATGCTGGAAACATTTTGACGCTGGCAAACATTTGATCAAACCGTTCATTTCAGCTCGCCAGTAAAATTTGACTTCCTGTTTTGAGACTGTTTTTCAGCCATTCTCTGTGTGTCTGGGACACAGCGTGTGCCCTGAAAATTCAGAAACATACTTGAAAACTCTGCAAAATGCTTCTTCTAATGTAAAATAGTGTTTCCAAACAGTCTTATTTTACGCCAGCAGCACATTTTGTCATTTCAGCTCAAACGGTAAAATTTGACCGTTCCTGCCATATGAGACTGTTTTTCACAGCGTTTGCCCTGAAAATGCCAGGTACTGCAGATCACAGAAACATACTTGAAAACTCTGCAAAATGCTTCTTCTAATGTAAAATAGTGTTTCCATGCTGGAAACAGTCTTATTTTGACGCCAGCAGCATTTTGATACAAACCTGTCATTTCAGCTCAAACGGTAAAATTTCACCGTTCCTGCCCATATGAGACTGTTTTTCACAACGTTTGCCCTGAAAATGCCAGGTACTGCAGATGACAGAAACATACTTGAAAACTCTGCAAAATGCTTCTTCTAATGTAAAATAGTGTTTCCATGCTGGAAACAGTCTTATTTCTGACGCCAGCAGCACATTTGATACAAACCTGTCATTTCAGCTCAAACGGTAAAATTTCACCGTTCCTGCCATATGAGACTGTTTTTCACACACGTTTGCCCTGAAAATGCCACACAGTACAAATCACAGAAACATACTTGAAAACTCTGCAAATGCTTCTTCTAATGTAAAATAGTGTTTCCATGCTGGAAACAGTCTTATTTTGACGCCAGCAGCACATTTGATACAAAGCTGTCATTTCAGCTCAAACGGTAAAATTTGACCGTTCCTGCCATATGAGACTGTCTGTTTCTCACAACGTTTGCCCTGAAAATGCCAGGTACTACAGATCACAGAAACATACTTGAAAACTCTGCAAAATGCTTCTTCTAATGTAAAATAGTGTTTCCATGCTGAAACAGTCTTATTTTGACGCCAGCAGCACATTTTGACAAACCTGTTCATTTCAGCTCAACGGTATGTGTTTCCATGCAAAACAGTCATTTCAGCTCAAACGGTAAAATTTGATACAAACCGTTCCTGGCCAAAATATGAGACTGTTTTTTTTCACAGCGTTTGCCCTGAAAATGCCAGGTACTGCACAATCACAGAAACATACTTGAAAACTCTGCAAAATGCTTCTTCTAATGTAAAATAGTGTTTCCATGCTGGAAACAGTCTTATTTTGACGCCAGCAGCATATTTGATACAAAGCTGTCATTTCAGCTCAAACGGTAAAATTTTACCGTTCCTGCCCATATGAGACTGTTTTTCACAGCGTTTGCCCTGAAAATGCCACACAGTACAAATCACACAGAAACACACTTGAAAACTCTGCAAAATGCTTCTTCTAATGTAAAATAGTGTTTCCATGCTGGAAACAGTCTTATTTTGACGCCAGCAGCACATTTGATACAAAGCTGTCATTTCAGCTCAAACGGTAAAATTTCACCGTTCCTGGCCATATGAGACTGTTTTTCACAACGTTTGCCCTGAAAATGCCAGGTACTGTACAAATCACAGAAACATACTTGAAAACTCTGCAAAATGCTTCTTCTAATGTAAAATAGTGTTTCCATGCTGGAAACAGTCTTATTTTGACGCCAGCAACATATTTTAGACACACCGTTCATTTCAGCACTAACTGACTGAAACTTGCCGTTTTAAGCGTTTCCAGCCATTCTCTGTGTGTGTTTTTCACAGCGTGTGCCCTGAAAATGCCACACAGTACAAATCACAGAAACATACTTGAAAACTCTGCGAAATGCTTCTTCTAATGTAAAATAGTGTTTCCATGCTGGAAACAGTCTTATTTTGACGCCAGCAGCACATTTGATACAAAGCTGTCATTTCAGCTCAAACGGTAAAATTTCACCGTTCCTGGCCATATGAGACTGTTTTTCACAGCGTTTGCCCTGAAAATGCCACACAGTACAAATCACAGAAACATACTTGAAAACTCTGCAAAATGCTTCTTCTAATGTAAAATAGTGTTTCCATGCTGGAAACAGTCTTATTTTGACGCCAGCAGCATATTTTAGACACACCTGTTCATTTCAGCTCAAACGGTGAAACTTGCACCGTTTTAAGCGTTTCCAGCCATTCTCTGTGTGTTTTTCACACAGCGTGTGCCCTGAAAATGCCACACAGTACAAATCACAGAAACATACTTGAAAAAACTCTGCGAAATGCTTCTTCTAATGTAAAATAGTGTTTCCATGCTGGAAACAGTCTTATTTTGACGCCAGCAGCACATTTGATACAAAGCTGTCATTTCAGCTCAAACGGTAAAATTTCACCGTTCCTGGCCATATGAGACTGTTTTTCACAGCGTGTGCCCTGAAAATGCCACACAGTACAAATCACAGAAACATACTTGGAAAAACTCTGCGAAATGCTTCTTCTAATGTAAAATAGTGTTTCCATGCTGGAAACAGTCTTATTTTGACGCCAGCAGCACATTTGATACAAAGCTGTCATTTCAGCTCAAACGGTAAAATTTCACCGTTCCTGGCCATATGAGACTGTTTTTCACAACGTTTGCCCTGAAAATGCCACACAGTACAAATCACAGAAACATACTTGAAAACTCTGCGAAATGCTTCTTCTAATGTAAAATAGTGTTTCCATGCTGGAAACAGTCTTATTTTGACGCCAGCAACATATTTTAGAAACACCGTTCATTTCAGCACTAACTGACTGAAACTTGCCGTTTTAAGCGTTTCCAGCCATTCTCTGTGTGTCTGGGACACAGCGTGTGCCCTGAAAATGCCACACAGTACAAATCACAGAAACATACTTGAAAACTCTGCGAAATGCTTCTTCTAATGTAAAATAGTGTTTCCATGCTGGAAACAGTCTTATTTTGACGCCAGCAGCATTTTTTATAAAAGCTGTCATTTCAGCTCAAACGGTAAAATTTCACCGTTCCTGGCCATATGAGACTGTTTTACACAGCGTGTGCCCTGAAAATGCCACACAGTACAAATCACAGAAACATACTTGAAAACTCTGCAAAATGCTTCTTCTAATGTAAAATAGTGTTTCCATGCTGGAAACAGTCTTATTTTGACGCCAGCAGCACATTTGATACAAAGCTGTCATTTCAGCTCAAACGGTAAAATTTCACCGTTCCTGGCCATATGAGACTGTTTTTCACACAGCGTGTGCCCTGAAAATGCCACACACTGCAAATCACAGAAACATACTTGAAAAACTCTCTGCAAATGCTTCTTCTAATGTAAAATAGTGTTTCCATGCTGGAAACAGTCTTATTTTGACGCCAGCAGCACATTTGATACAAAGCTGTCATTTCAGCTCAAACGGTAAAATTTCACCGTTCCTGGCCATATGAGACTGTTTTTCACACACAGCGTGTGCCCTGAAAATGCCACACAGTACAAATCACAGAAACATACTTGAAAAAAACTCTGCAAAATGCTTCTTCTAATGTAAAATAGTGTTTCCATGCTGGAAACAGTCTTATTTTGACGCCAGCAGCACATTTTAGATACAAAGCTGTCATTTCAGCTCAAACGGTAAAATTTCACCGTTCCTGGCCATATGAGACTGTTTTTCACAGCGTGTGCCCTGAAAATGCCACACAGTACAAATCACAGAAACATACTTGAAAACTCTGCGAAATGCTTCTTCTAATGTAAAATAGTGTTTCCATGCTGGAAACAGTCTTATTTTGACGCCAGCAGCACATTTGATACAAAGCTTCATTTCAGCTCAAACGGTAAAATTTCACCGTTCCTGGCCATATGAGACTGTTTTTCACACACGTGTGCCCTGAAAATGCCACACAGTACAAATCACAGAAACATACTTGAAAACTCTGCAAAATGCTTCTTCTAATGTAAAATAGTGTTTCCATGCTGGAAACAGTCTTATTTTGACGCCAGCAGCACATTTGATACAAAGCTGTCATTTCAGCTCAAACGGTAAAATTTCACCGTTCCTGGCCATATGAGACTGTTTTTCACACACGTGTGCCCTGAAAATGCCACACAGTACAAATCACAGAAACATACTTGAAAACTCTGCAAAATGCTTCTTCTAATGTAAAATAGTGTTTCCATGCTGGAAACAGTCTTATTTTGACGCCAGCAGCACATTTTTATACAAACCTGTCATTTCAGCTCAAACGGTAAAAACTTTCACCGTTTTCAGCCATTCCTGGCCATATGAGACTGTTTTTCACAGCGTTTGCCCCCTGAAAATGCCACACAGTACAAATCACAGAAACATACTTGAAAACTCTGCAAAATGCTTCTTCTAATGTAAAATAGTGTTTCCATGCTGGAAACAGTCTTATTTTGACGCCAGCAGCATATTTGATAGAAACACCGTTCATTTCAGCTCAAACGGTAAAATTTCACCGTTCCTGGCCATATGTTTTTTTTCAGCCATTCTGAGACTGTTTTGAAACACAGCGTGCCCCTGAAAATGCCACACAGTACAAATCACAGAAACATACTTGAAAACTCTGCGAAATGCTTCTTCTAATGTAAAATAGTGTTTCCATGCTGGAAACAGTCTTATTTTGACGCCAGCAGCACATTTGATACAAAAGCTGTCATTTCAGCTCAAACGGTAAAATTTCACCGTTCCTGGCCATATGAGACTGTTTTTCTGGGACACAGCGTGTGCCCTGAAAATGCCACACAGTACAAATCACAGAAACATACTTGAAAACTCTGCGAAATGCTTCTTCTAATGTAAAATAGTGTTTCCATGCTGGAAACAGTCTTATTTTGACGCCAGCAGCACATTTGATACAAAGCTGTCATTTCAGCTCAAACGGTAAAATTTCACCGTTCCTGGCCATATGAGACTGTTTTTTTCAGTTTGCCCTGAAAATGCCACACAGTACAAATCACAGAAACATACTTGAAAACTCTGCAAATGCTTCTTCTAATGTAAAATAGTGTTTCCATGCTGGAAACAGTCTTATTTTGACGCCAGCAGCACATTTGATACAAAGCTGTCATTTCAGCTCAAACGGTAAAATTTCACCGTTCCTGGCCATATGAGACTGTTTTTCACACAGCGTGTGCCCTGAAAATGCCACACAGTACAAATCACAGAAACATACTTGAAAACTCTGCAAAATGCTTCTTCTAATGTAAAATAGTGTTTCCATGCTGGAAACAGTCTTATTTTGACGCCAGCAGCATATTTGATACAAAGCTGTCATTTCAGCTCAAACGGTAAAATTTCACCGTTCCTGGCCATATGAGACTGTTTTTCACAGCGTTTGCCCTGAAAATGCCACACAGTACAAATCACAGAAACATACTTGAAAACTCTGCGAAATGCTTCTTCTAATGTAAAATAGTGTTTCCATGCTGGAAACAGTCTTATTTTGACGCCAGCAGCACATTTGATACAAAGCTGTCATTTCAGCTCAAACGGTAAAATTTCACCGTTCCTGGCCATATGAGACTGTTTTTCACAGCGTGTGCCCTGAAAATGCCACACAGTACAAATCACAGAAACATACTTGAAAACTCTGCAAAATGCTTCTTCTAATGTAAAATAGTGTTTCCATGCTGGAAACAGTCTTATTTTGACGCCAGCAACATATTTTAGACACACCGTTCATTTCAGCACTAACTGACTGAAACTTGCCGTTTTAAGCGTTTCCAGCCATTCTCTGTGTGTCTGGGACACAGCGTGTGCCCTGAAAATGCCACACAGTGCAAATCACAGAAACATACTTGAAAACTCTGCAAAATACTTCTTCTAGTTGACAACACTGTTTCCATGTTAGAAAAAGTCTTATTTTGACGCCAGCAACATATTTTAGACACACCGTTCATTTCAGCTCTAACAGTACAGTTTTAGCGCTTCCAAACCATATGAGAGTATTTTTTTTCACAACGTTTGCCCTGAAAGTGCCAGGTACTGCAGATGACAGAAACACACGAGAAAACTCTGCAAAATGCTTCTTCTAATGTAAAATAGTTTTTCCATGCTGGAAAAAGTCTAATTTTGACGCCAGCAACATATTTTATGCACAGCATTCATTTCAGCTCAAACATTACAGTTATAAGCGTTTCCAGACAAGATGAGCGACTTTATCACAACGTCTACTGTTAAATGCCAAATACTACACAGAATAGAAACACACTTGACAACACTGCAAAATACTTCTTCTAAGTTGACAACACTGTTGGAAAAAGTCTTATTTTGACGCGAGCAACATATTTCATACACACCTTTCATTTCAATTCTAGCGTTAGAATTTTACCGTTCCAGCCCGTTTCAGATTGTCTTTTTCCCAGCGTCTGCTTGAAAATTTCACATACTTGGGATCACACAAACATACTGGAAAACTCTGCAAAATACTTCTTCTAGTTGACAACAGTGTTTCTATGCTGGAAAAAGTCTAATTTTAACGCCAGCTGGTAGTTTCACAATCACCTTTCATTTCAGCTCTAACGGTACAGTTATAATATTTTCAGCTTTCTTTTTCACAAAGCCATCCCTGAAAATACCAAATTGCAGATGAGGGAAACACAGTGGAAAACTCACTTTCGTTGTCGGCCATGGCTATCAGCTACAGCGTGACTAAAAAAGCTAGGTCAGTAAAGAAAAAAAAAATTCAGCTTTAACTGACTTCGCATTACAGTTATAGCGATTTTCAGTTCAAAGCTTTCCCTGAAAATGCCATACTGCAGATCACACAAACACACTGGAAAACTCTGGAAGATGCTTCTTCTAATTTAAAATAGTGTTTCCATGATGAAAAAACTCTTATTTTGACACCAGCAGCAAGTTTCACACTCACCTTTCATTTCAGTTCTAACGATCCAGTTGTAGCTTTTAATCCCATCTGAACATCTTTTTCACAAAGCCTTCCTTGAAAATACCACATTGCAGATGAGGGAGACACAGAGGGGAAACTCACTTTCGTTGTCGGCTATGGCTACCCGGTACATCTGGACTAATAAAGGGAGGTTAGTGAAAAAAAAAAAAAACACTGCTCATACTTGGCCAGGATTGGTTGGTTACGTTCAAAGGAAGAGCGACCTTAGTTGCCAAGGAAACAAAACAACACTAGCCGCTACACCTGGACTAAAAAAGCGAGGCTAGTGGAAAAAATAAAACACACAGCACTGCTCGTATTTCGCCATGATTGGTTGGTCACGTTCAAAGGAAGCGCGATGTTAGTTGCCCAGAGGAAAAAACTACTTCTCATGCATCTGTGCGCACGCATAGAGCTGCAAATTAATAGAATGTGCCCTATAGATCTAATAACGTCATATCCTACACGGTGTAGGATAGGGCGATACACTGTACTTACGTTAATTAATGTAAAAATAATTACAGTAATTTACTGGACACGTTTTACAGTTTTTTGCTGTGTATAAATTACAGCAATGTATGTTAATTGTATATTTGTTTACAATATTATCATGTATTCATTCATATTACATGAGTTCCCTGGCAACTACTGTTGCCAATAAATAGCTGTTACTTATTATTCATAATTCAGTATCTTACTGTAGAATGGGTTCACAGTTAATTTTTTTCACATTTAGCAAATTAGGCACGCTGTGGCTGCTGATAATCCAAAATATATCAACACTACTTTAGATTATCTTGAGCTGTTAAATAAAAAAGTGATGAAAAAACATTTATTAGGACTCAATACAGTGTTTATTATATTATGCAATTATATTCAATACAGTGTGGTGTGTGATTGCACACCAGATGTGTATGAAATGTATTAAACTTAAGGTAACTTTCCTTTTTATTAGCCAATAAGCATGTGCATGGAAAGCATAAACCCAGGACAGACTGCACAAGACCATTGCAGCATAGTCATTCATGGTCAACTCAAATGTGTAGCAACGTCAAACATGTAACTTGTAAAAAGCTTATTTTGAAAACAATTTTATTAAAGAAATACCATGTGCCATTTTCCTTGCAACAGAGTCAAAGCCATTCATAGTCCGTTAATCTTTTGAGAAGTGCAGAGACATGAGGGCTGACACTGTTGTTACTCTTCTCGTGCACCTTCCCACTACCTGGACTGATCCACTTGGTCATCTTTGTGCCAGAGGTTGGGTTGATCCTGATGAAGCATCTAAAGTCACAAAATCAGAGAAAAGACATTTAATGAAATACATTGTTTGAAGAGACAGCAGAACCCATCAAGTTTTGGAGAATAGCTTAACATTTTTCCAAATATGCAAAACTTCAAAACAAAAATTTGCATTAATTGCAGATGTTCCATCCATGCAAGCTA
Organism: Toxotes chatareus; assembly: GCA_016801885.1. Lineage (NCBI taxonomy): Eukaryota > Metazoa > Chordata > Actinopteri > Toxotidae > Toxotes > Toxotes chatareus. Next base: position 46,762 of record JAFBJY010001425.1, read on the forward strand.
AAACAGAAAGAAGCTTTGCAATGCAATACAATGGAAATGCAGGGAATTGAATAAAAATTACACCATATGTTATTCATAATGAAAAATGTAACTAAATAATAATCCACTGGCATCCCCTTTGAAGCACTTACCTTTGGATGAATTCAAGTGTGCATGAGGCCTCCTCTTGGTACACCAGATTGAAGACACAATAGCATGAGAAAAACACTGCCATTCCAGCCACAATTTTTTCTGGTGTGGACCCACAACCACTTGTCCCTCAATGCTACGCATCCAGCTCATTGGCATGAGAACATCACCTAAACATAAATAAACATTTGCTTTATTATTGTTCTTTTGGCATTTTAGATATTCTTTCTGTTGCTTTTCCTGTTGCCCTTCCACATGAACATATCCATAGATTAAACTAATTCATATTAATCTCTAGTTTTGCAACAGACTAGAAAATACACTACATAAGACGATGGACTAGTATTTTGCTATCCACTTAGTACAGCAAGAATAGTAAACTTAACTTACATGAGTTACCTGAGGTGCTATATTAGCACAGATGTTGTACTGAATCTCAACTATGTTAAATTTTAAAATCTCACACAAGAAAACATTTTCAGCAATATAAATGTAACAGACAAATTTTTACCTAAAATTGTCTTCACAGATGTGTGTGTGATGATCACTGTGCCTTCTGCAGTAACGCTCACCGCCCAGGGTTTTCCTCTGCACCTGTAGCAAGGGGACAGTTCAACAGCAAAAAATATGCATGCTTAATTAGGCTGGTTACTGATGAGGTTGAACAATTTAACTGCTTAGCCAATGTTAATTGTGCCTTTTTTCTATAACATAATCTTACCCAATATCAGATATAACTATCTCTGCCCAGATGGATTCCTCCAAGGTTCCACTCCAGACTGATTCACTTGGTGGAGCTGTAAGAGATGACTGATTGCTTGATTGGACTTCCATGCAATAAGAATAGCTGATATTGGCACATTAATTATATATAACTTCAGTTTCAGATGTCAACAATTTCATTCTTAATCACAATTCAAGTTATGACATCTTTAGTTAAATTTGTACTCAATTCAATTTCTATCTTTTCTCTCTCTTTCGCTTTCACATGCAGATGACTGATGTTTGACAGCAAAACCTTACTTTTTAATAGACACAATTTTGGACTTAAGAGCAGGGATATATCAGATTCTTAGCAACAACCCTCTTCCAGTTCAAATTAAACCCAATAAAACTCAGAGCCACAGTGGCTGCTGAGCTAATGAGTCAATGTTAAATATTACCCGAGCTCAAGCTCACACAGTGTTTAAAGCGTGTGTGCTACTGTAACTGCAGCATAAACTGCCATGTTGAGCTTGCAAAACAGAGGAAAACCGCCCTGACTTAGTACCTCTGCAATGTCATACTAACGTGTAACATAATGCCATAACGTGTAACTTGACAACTATAAACAATGGGCTTTCGCTCCAACAGTTTTCTAACCTGGAGGGTTTTAGATAATGTGCTGGCAATCGCTCTGTCCTGAAGGTGACAGGGCTAATGCAGGCAGCTAGCGTTAGCTTAACTTAACCAGTTTTTCGCTAGCTAACGTTTGCAAAAACAGTGCAGTCTGCGTCCCACAACCCGTATATTCCGTATAAAACGCGACTAAGATAAATAAAATAACGTGAACTACAGTCACTATCAAAAATAAAGAATCATCATACTTACCAAAATGCTGGTTTTGCAGCTTCCTCTTCACCGCTCTATTGCCTGCTTCTGTCTGTTGGCAACATGCATATTCTTTAAATTAAACGTGTAAAACCAGTCTGATATACAGACAAATTATATTGTATGAAGTTATCGTTTGAATAACATTTGAATTTTGTAAGCTAATAACGTGTTACTTACACTTTATTGACTTGATGGATCGGGTTCTTCGGGAAATTACAGAAATTTGTTACAGTGAAGGATACAGATCGTGAAGGATTAAAAAATGTTGAGGATCTGCCAGAGGAGAGAGATCGTATTATCATCTATAATGCACATTCTATTAATTGCAGCTCTATGCCTGCGCACAGATGCATGAGTAGTTTTTTTTTTTTTTTTTTTAATCTGGGCTTCGCGCATCCTTTGAACGTGACCAACCAATCATGGCGAAGTATGAGAAGTGCTGTTTTTTTTTTTTCACTAACCTCGCTTTTTTAGTCCAGGTGTACCAGCTACTTTTGTTTTTTTCTCCAGGCAGCTAACGTCGCTCTTCCTTTGAACGTGACCAACCAATCATAGCGAAGTATGAGCACTGCTTTTCTTTTTTTTTTTTTCACTAGCCTCCTTTTTTGTCCAGATGTAGCGGTAGCCATAGCCGACAACGAAAGTGAGTTTTCCTCTGTGTTTCCTTTAACTGCAATGTGGTATTTTCAAGGAAGGCTTGGTGAAAATGATGTCCACATGGGTAGAAAACGCTAGAACGGGATCGTTAGAGCTGCAACGAAAGGTGAGTGTGAAATTTGCTGCTCAGGCCTGGACTGGTAATCTGGCATACCGGGCATTTTCCCGGTGGGCCGACAGTCCTCGGGCCGATGCTGTTTGTTTGTTTTTTTTTTGTTTTGTTTTTGTTTTTGTTTTTTAGACTTAGAGACCGGGTTTAGAGGGTGTGGCAATATATCTTCAATATAGACAGTGGACTAAACCAATCAGGATATAGTAGTTTACGAGAGCGGCCCCACCCCTTTCTCTGCACTGATCCCGGCCAGTTTAGTGTTGAGCGTGGAAACATGGAGAAGCGGAAGAAAGGAGGTGCGGAGAGGTTGCGGGCTAAAAGATTAAAAATAATCTCGCTATAGAAGCTGCAAAATGTACTAAAATAAAAGACATAATCTCTGGAGGGGCTGCTGTAGCCTCCAGGGAGAGGAGCAGCCAGAGGCTGTTGACAGGGAACCCGAGGGACAGAGTGACCAGGGAAGTGTAGCACAGGCGCAGCGGGTAAGCAGGTAGTAATGTTAAGATAATACCGGGACTTTTAGGTGATGGACAGGCATGAAACTCGCTCACCTTTCGGCGAAATTCGCCGTTCTGAAGCCAAATCAGGTGACCTACGTGAAACGTGTAGAATTACATGAGAATGGAGAGCAATGAATAATGTTCTTATTTCCTGTCGCAGCAGTTGCCTTAAATTGTGTTTTGTTTTCGTTCCGTGTGTGTGTGTGTGTTTTTTTTTTTTTACAGTATCAATGCAGTTAGTATAAGATTTTTCAGATTCTTATCAAAAAATAAAAATGTAACCTAAAGATACTACATGTTTTGATGGTTTAGATAGTTGCACAGTTTTTCCAGGTAGTTCCAAATGTATTTTTAATTTGTTTCTTTTAGGTTTTCTATTTATCACTTAATAAATTGTAATAATCTGTCCCTCTCTTCCTGTCTAGTCAAGCCAGGCTTTTGAGGTAGCAGTTGAGGAGAGAGAAGAGAGAGTGTTATAATATTTCTGAAATCTATTCCAAATATCTGAAGCTGTCATTTACTGGGGGCTCTCTCTCCACTTCCAGGTGGACTGTCAGCCAACATGCACCTGACCTTGTGCGCAAGAAGCATTTTAAATAAACCATTGAATGTGTAGTTACTGCGAGTTTGCTGGTGGTTTTTGGGAGCTGGGATTTTTCCTTTAAATGTTGCGACATGGTTTCCTCTGGGCCAAGACGTAACAATAGTAAAATACATTGCTTCGGGAACGCATACATAAATTAGTCTGTTGTGCACCGCTAATTATGAGGGGCCGGTCTAACCAGGGCCGTTTTTTGTCCCAGTCCAGTCCTGTTGCTGCTGCTGTCAAAATTAGAGTTTTTCAGCATGGAAACAGTATTTTCAATTAGAGGAAGCATTTTGCAGAATTTTCCCGTATGTTTGTGTGATCCCCAGTATGTGAAATATTCAGGGCAGACGCTGCATTTTGCTGAGTTTTCCCCGTGTGTTTCTTTCATCTGCAGTACCTGGCACTTTCAGGGCAAACGTTGTGAAAAACAGTCTCGTATGGCCAGGAACGGTCAAATTTTACCGTTTGAGCTGAAATGACAGCTTTGTATCAAATGTGCTGCTGGCGTCAAAATAAGACTTTTTCCAGCATGGAAACACTATTTTACATTAGAAGAAGCATTTCGCAGAGTTTTCAAGTATGTTTCTTTGATTTGTACTGTGTGGCATTTTCAGGGCACACGCTGTGTCCCAACACACAGAAATTCTCTGTAAACACTTAAAACGGCAAGTTTCAGTCAGTTAGTGCTGAAATGAACGGTGTGTCTAAAATATGCTGCTGGCGTCAAAATAAGACTTTTTCCAGCATGGAAAAAGTGTTGTCAACTAGAAGAAGTATTTTGCAGAGTTTTCCAGTGTGTTTCTGTGATTTGTAGGATGTGGCATTTTCAGGGCACATGCTGGTAAAAACACCACCTGGAACTAGCTGGAACGCTAAATTTCAGCTCAAACGGTAAAATTTGACCGTTCCTGGCCATATGAGACTGTTTTTCACAACGTTTGCCCTGAAAGTGCCAGTTACTGCAGATGAAAGAAACACACGGGAAAACTCAGCAAAATGCTTCTTCTAATGTAAAATAGTGTTTCCATGCTGGAAACAGTCTTATTTTGACGCCAGCAGCATATTTTAGACACACCGTTCATTTCAGCACTAACTGACTGAAACTTGCCGTTTTAAGCACTTCCAGCCATTCCGTGCTTCTGGGACACAGCGTGTGCCCCGAAAATGCCACACAGTACAAATCACAGAAACATACTTGAAAACTCTGCAAAATGCTTCTTCTAATGTAAAATAGTGTTTCCATGCTGGAAAAAGTCTTATTTCTACGCCGGCAGCACATTTGATGCAAACCTGTCATTTCAGCTCAAACGGTAAAATTTGACCGTTCCTGCCAATACGAGACTGTTTTTCACAACGTTTGCCCTGAAAGTGCCAGGTACTGCAGATGACAGAAACACACGGAAAAACCTGCAAAATGCTTCTTCTAATGATGCTGTTTCATCAAACGGTAGACTTTGACCGCCAGCTGCCATTTGATACAACTGTTTTTCCTGAAAATTTGCCCTGAAAGTGCTGCAGGTGTGCCCACAGCAGATGACAGAAACACACGGAAAACTCTGCAAAATGCTTCTTCTAATGTAAAATAGTGTTTCCATGCTGGAAAAAGTCTTATTTCTACGCCGCAGCACATTTGATGCAAACCTGTCATTTCAGCTCAAACGGTAAAATTTGACCGTTCCTGCCAATACGAGACTGTTTTTCACAACGTTTGCCCTGAAAGTGCCAGGTACTGCAGATGACAGAAACACACGGAAAACTCTGCAAAATGCTTCTTCTAATGTAAAATAGTGTTTCCATGCTGGAAAAAGTCTTATTTCTACGCCGGCAGCACATTTGATGCAAACATGTCATTTTCAGCTCAAACGGTTCAATTCAGCACAACGGTACTGCCAATACGAAAACTGTTTTTCACAACGTTTGCCCTGAAAGTGCCAGGTACTGCAGATGACAGAAAAACACACGGAAAACTCTGCAAAATGCTTTTCCAAACCTGTCATTTCAGCTCAAACGGTAAAATTTGACCGTTCCTGCCAATCTGAGACTGTTTTTCACAACGTGTGCCCTGAAAATGCCAGGTACTGCAGATGACAGAAACACACGGGAAAACTCTGCAAAATGCTTCTTCTAATGTAAAATAGTGTTTCCATGCTGGAAAAAGTCTTATTTCTACGCCAGCAGCACATTTGATGCAAACCTGTCATTTCAGCTCAAACGGTAAAATTTGACCGTTCCTGCCAATATGAGACTGTTTTTCACAACGTTTGCCCTGAAAGTGCCAGGTACTGCAGATGACAGAAACACACGGAAAAACTCTGCAAAATGCTTCTTCTAATGTAAAATAGTGTTTCCATGCTGGAAAAGTTTATTTCTACGCCAGCAGCACATTTGATGCAAACCTGTCATTTCAGCTCAAACGGTAAAATTTTAAGCGTTTCCAGCCATACTCTGTTTTGCACACAACGTTTGCCCTGAAAGTGCCAGGTACTGCAGATGACAGAAACACACTTGAAAACTCTGCAAAATGCTTCTTCTAATGTAAAATAGTGTTTCCATGCTGGAAAAAGTCTTATTTCTACGCCGGCAGCACATTTGATGCAAACCTGTCATTTCAGCTCAAACGGTAAAATTTGACCGTTCCTGCCAATATGAGACTGTTTTTCACAACGTTTGCCCTGAAAGTGCCAGGTACTGCAGATGACAGAAACACACGGAAAACTCTGCAAAATGCTTCTTCTAATGTAAAATAGTGTTTCCATGCTGGAAAAAGTCTTATTTCTACGCCGCCACATTTGATGCAAACCTGTCATTTCAGCAAACGGTAAAATTTGACCGTTCCATTTGATGCAGATGACAGAAACATACTTGAAAACTCTGCAAAATGCTTCTTCAAAATAGTGTTTCCATGCTGGAAAGTGATTTTGACAAGCACCTGTCATTTCAGCTCAAACGGTAAAATTTGACCGTTCCTGCCAATATGAGACTGTTTTTCACAACGTTTGCCCTGAAAGTGCCAGGTACTGCAGATGACAGAAACACACGGAAAAAAACTCTGCAAAATGCTTCTTCTAATGTAAAATAGTGTTTCCATGCTGGAAAAAGTCTTATTTCTACGCCAGCAGCACATTTTTAGATGCAAACCTGTCATTTCAGCTCAAACGACTAAAATTGCCCGCGTTTCCAGCCATTCTCTGACTGTTTTTCACAACGCGTGCCCTGAAAGTGCCAGGTACTGCAGATGACAGAAACATACAGAAACACACGGAAAACTCTGCAAATGCTTCTTCTAATGTAAAATAGTGTTTCCATGCTGGAAAAAGTCTTATTTCTACGCCGCAGCACATTTGATGCAAACCTGTCATTTCAGCTCAAACGGTAAAATTTGACCGTTCCTGCCAATATGAGACTGTTTTTCACAACGTTTGCCCTGAAAGTGCCAGGTACTGCAGATGACAGAAACACACGGAAAACTCTGCAAAATGCTTCTTCTAATGTAAAATAGTGTTTCCATGCTGGAAAAAGTCTTATTTCTACGCCGGCAGCACATTTGATGCAAACCTGTCATTTCAGCTCAAACGGTAAAATTTGACCGTTCCTGCCAATATGAGACTGTTTTTCACAACGTTTGCCCTGAAAGTGCCAGGTACTGCAGATGACAGAAACACACGGGAAAACTCTGCAAAATGCTTCTTCTAATGTAAAATAGTGTTTCCATGCTGGAAAAAGTCTTATTTGTACGTTTATGTCGATGGTTCCTCCGGTCAGCTCGCGGACGTCTGGTGATCGGGCGTAAGGAGTTCCTTGTTTTGGAGTATTTCACCAGACTGCGTATCTTCGTGACATGCCAGCTCCCGCCGCTTCGCGGTTCGGGTATGAAACGGCGAGCCAAGCGGAAGGAAATATCAACACTCTTTTCTCCAGAATCGTCACACCTGGAGGGGAGGCTTAGTGGTGAAAAAACTTGACCTTCTAGGACTCTTCCAGCCCCGCCTCTGCAGTCCTCCTAGACCACGCCCAGCACTATAAAAGAGACTTGGAAAGTGAAGAAAGATGTTCGTGACGAGATGGAACACGTATTTGAGGCTTGCTGTCTGCAAAGCTTCATGCATGCGCAGTCTGCTCCACTTGGCATGCGGTTCGCAGCATCGAGGTTTTTGCTTCACGCCGCACTCACAGTCCTCAGACATGGAAGAGGCTCCAGGTTCCGTGCCAATCGCCGCCTCACCACCTCCAGCATCCCCAGCCTCCCACTCAGGGTATGTCTCCAGCAGCCCTCACCACCACCACCTTCATCGCCCACCTCCAGTATTCACACACGGAGGTTGCCTCAGACGCTGGCGTGACGCCAAGCACTCCCTAGCCCGCTACTCAGACTGAGGACGCCGAGCTGCCCCACCTGCCGGGCCAGACGCGGGACGATTCCCATGCCTGCCTCCCAGCCTTCTTTTCAACTTTATCAGAAAACGCCAGGAGGTAGTCGACGGGTCAACGGTTGGGTCTCATCGGGCGCTATCGAGCGCTGTAAACTGCTTGTACCATCTGCTCAACCTGACTGTTCATGTTCTTCGCGGATAACTGCTACGCTGTCTGTCACATCCTAGCCAGACCTAACACATGTGTTCAAAGTACGAAGAAGGTTTTTTACCAGACCAACTATACTACGGGGGCTGATGAGGCGACGGTACCCCAGATTTGATTCCTTCCGCATTCAACGCCTAACACCTTTGGCAAGAACATCCCGAAGTCGAGACGAGAGTCAGATGCGCGTGATAGAACCCTTTACATTAACTGAAATCGTCAGTAAAATCGACGGTATATCAGCCAGATGTACGGCGACTTGATCGGAGAGGATGTGGTGAAAATCGGACAATCAAGTAGCAGTCAGCTTAGTGCGTGCTGGACAATAAGTAAGTCCTTTGTGAAAAATAACAAATGGGTAATCAGTGGGCAAAATGTGTGAGGGTCAGGAAGACCCATTCAAGCATTTCCTCAGTTAATTCATCTTTTGGATCAACAAGTTATCTAAACAAAAAATTCTCAAGGCTGAGAGATTTACAGTAGCTGGAACGCATTTAATGGAAACATTCTGGACAAAGTTCGCCTGCTCTGTTTACACCCCCGGCAGACGCTTGTACACCATGCTGTGTGATCAACCCAGGTAGGTTTGTCAGGAGATCTTGAAAAAATTCGTGAAAGAATGACAAGAGACTTTTTTCGTATCAGTCCCGGTCATGTGTTCAGTCTGCATGCTTTGTTTGTGGATGCTGCCAGTCATTGTCTGCAAAAACAACTTGCTTCTGTCTATCACCGCTGAACTGGTGAAATACACTACATCGCTTATACTCACTCGGATCCTCCGCTAAGCTTGGCTTTAAAATTTTAAACGCTAGGATGCATGCTTTTGGATATTTTTCAAACATTACATAGCTGTTTTCTTCAAACATTGGTATTTTACCTGTTTTCTTCCAAACATTGTATTTAGCTATTTTCAAACATTGTATTTAGCTATTTTGCTCAAACATTGTATTTAGCCATGTTCTTCATACATTGTAATATGTTGTTCTTTAAACATTGTATTTAGCCATTTTTTTTTAAAGGTTGAAACATGTATGTGCCTTTAAAAAAAATAAATAAAGAAAGAAAACAACAAAGCACCTGTCTCATTGTTGCTTCATTTCAGCCAGCGAGAAACTACTGAAGAAGGGAGGGATGGTGAGAGCTGCAGTGATGAAAAGACTGTATTACAACCCTGCTCGGTCCGGCAGCTTGGAGGAGTAGATCGATTCGTAGAGCCGCGCAAGATGAAACGGAGAGGAAAGTCAAGGCCGGAAACGCCAGAGAGTTTTTTATCCAGCAAGACGCCATACTCTGCATAAACCTCCCAGAATACATTTTCCCAGAAACCGAGTGTTTGTCCCCTCTCGCCCTTAAACCAATCAGGCTGATCTTTTGTGATGCTGAAGCTCTGTCCAACATAACGACGGTACAAGTATTTATTAACGGTCATCATGTATTTTTCCAAAAAGGCCTATGTTCTGGAGCGTTAAAGAAAAAAAGACGTTACGCAGTAACGCCGGCCTTTGAATCTATTTCTTCAAGACAGCAAGACGAAAAGCTGCAAACAGACGCTGCAAAGAATTTTTCAACCAAAAGTTTGAAGCCCTGATGAAGAAGCAGCACGGTATAGTACATTTTTGCTACAGCCAGTGACCTGAAGGCCTGCATTGAAAGATTTAACCACACGCTGAAAACTAGAATGTGGATATTTTACGGCCAACAATACTCATCGACACTTCACGCCTTACAACATTTGGTCGACAGCTAAATAACAGCTTCCTTAGCAGTATTAAAATGACTCCACACAGGTGACTCGGAGAACGCCTCAAGTGTTTCAAAATTTGTGACGCACGCTTCCCTCGACAGAGAGGCCGCAAAGATGAAGTTTAAGAAGGAACTGGTCAGAATATCCAAACTACTTAGGGTGTTTGATAAAATACAACAAAGTTTCACAGACGGCGTTTACGTGTCAGACCACCTACCCGCATTCTCCGCACAGGCTCAAAGATTATGATGAACCCATCCAGGATCGCTTATCACAGAGTTGCAGAAAGTAAAATACAAAGACAGAAATATACAGAGGAAGAAATTTCGAAACGGGCGCATCATTAGTGCAACAGGTTTTAGTATCGCTGGAAAACTGGCCTGAGAAATTGGGGTCAGTTCTGGTCAAAAGCCCTGATCTGAAAGACATTTAAATCTGTGTGCCTCGCGACCACGGTGGCTTTCAATATTCGTTCCTTCTAGTCACCGCCGCCGCTTCAGTATGGACTCTTCAACCAAGACGGGTTTTATCACCCTTGCCTTCCAACGCCAGTCTGAAATGTTTAAAATAATATCAGTTCTAGTTACATCACTGATCTACAACCCATCGAATTGAGCGGAGACTGTCGTAGGTCTTCAGAAATCAAGCACTTTCACACCTGGTATAATTTATCTCCGGTCGTCTTATTTTGTATTGTCAAATTGAAAAGAAGGTCAACCGCTTCGACAGAGTAGGGTCGGTAGACAAACGGATATTTGGTAGAGGATATTATGACAGTCTGTAAGACCCTGGATCATATAGTCCCGCCATTAAAAAAAAAGTTAATATCCTCGGGCGCCGACATTTTCTAACAACGTGACTAAACGCTGGATTTCAAAGGAGACGGCCGCACAGAATCCTCGCCCCACTGCTTAAGTTACATGCTAGCCTAAACCGAGGAATGGTGGACTTCGGACCCAACCGCCTTTCGCCACCCACCCTGCCGATCTCGACGCAGGGCTCAATAGTTTGTACGCCATAACAGACCTCGCTCAGTATCAAACGGCATGGCAGCGCCCCCGCCTGGGAGCGGGTCATCAAAGGGCATTTCTACGATAATGGGTGAGCATCAGATATCATATATCAAGCATTACGTACCGTGTCAAAAAGTACATCAAAAATATCCACATCGAGATCAAAACGGATCGCGAACAGACACGTAAACTTTGTTTACGGGTAAGACCATCGCCGTTACACTTAAACCGCTAACTTTCTTCGACGCTGAACACCGCTCCTGTATAACTACTGTATCGCCTGATAAGGCCCTTGTTCAGCATCTATCGGACAGCTCCGCGCTACGGCTCCGTTTTAGGAGAAAAGCTTATATTCGATACGCTTGAGAAGATCTCATCGCTTTGTCGAAGCATGCGAAAGCCGGTCGGGGTGCCTTACCGTTTTACGGAGCACCCGGCCATGTACTAACGCGTATAGGTTCTATATATTTTCCAAATTATTTCGCTTTTGTCCCTCTGCTCAAAAGAGGTTTTGCCATCGCTAAACCTCATTCACCGTCACGCAGCCACATCGCGATCGGATGATCATTGTAACGGAGAAACAACCGGTCATGAGAAGAAGCAAGAGGATGAGGCGGTATTGTGGTTATCGTCAGATTGAAAAGAGATCACTTGAGAACGTGTTTTCAGCTCGTTTGGTGCTGCGGAGGGTCTAAAGACAAACCTACTCGGTATACGTAAGGGAAGGGAAGTCTAACAGAAAGTCTGACATCTTTAAACGCTTAAGGGGAAAATATCTTTAAAATGGCTTCTTTACATCAGCAACTTCCGAATGCAATTCTACGAACTGATTTATTTTCAGCCCCTCATGACCCAGCTGTCTGTCAAGATAAGATGTACACTGGAAATTTCACCTCTCCGCCATCAATTTATCGGGCCCCATTGAGTTTTTATCCCAGGAGATGGTGAAAAGCATTTGGATCTCAACGACATTTCAGCCACATCGCGGCGCTGCGGAAATTACCAACGCCGACGGCAATTTAATTTGATGTATCGACGCGCCGGTGGGCCTTAGAATTATCACCAATGCGACGCGGACTTGGGATCACCGATTTCTCAGTCTAGCTCATTATCACCCTTACAGAGCCATCATTGAAACTCTGTCAATCCTTTTCAGGAGACACGCCAAGAGTCAATTTAGCGCCGGTCTTTTTTACAAGATACGCATGGAGCCATGGACCTCCATAGTGATCAATAACGGCCTAACAGAGGGTTGAATGAGAGAGCCGCTTTTCACGGTCAATTCTAGAGAAGTACACCTGATGGGTCCCTTCCACGGCGACCTGTTTTTCTGCGAGAGGCTCCTTTTGAAATAACGTGGATATGAGAATGGAAACTGGAATCGCTTCCAGCGACTCTTTTCTGCCTGATGGGGCCCCAACTCCAATTTCGCTTGAAGATATTAGGGGCCTCTGTCAAAAGTCACCGCTTCCGCCGTGACGCTTTTAGGTCACGAGCGGCTTTACTGAAGTGGTAACGCGCTTCTACCCTTGTCACAAGATCAACCCAGAAAAACCTACTCCATCTAGAGAATTCAGGGTAATCAGAGAATCTCTCTTCTCGGGCTATGCCCAACATTTGGTTTTGGGCATGTAAACCACGTAAGTCTTCACAGGGTCGAGAGTTGTCGCTTCTTCAATTTTATCCACAACGCATGGAATATCTGGCCTCTGTCAGGACATAGCAAACAGATTCCCGCCAAAGCTTCCAAATCTCTAATTTTAATGACGGGATTTCGTCAGAGAATTTTACAACGGTTCATACACAGGGAGACATCTCAGCATTTACCTCTGAGCATCGTATCGTCGAGAATTTAACGACGGTTACTTTTTGTTTGTGTTCAATCTTCAATTCCGAGAAGAAGATAACGACGCGTTGTCCCCCATTTCCAACGGGAATCTAAGACTGGAGACAGATTCAGAGTCTCAGCTCCCCACACTACCACTCTGATTGTGTATTTACCAAGTTACGATTCCATTCTGAAATCAACTCAAACAACAGGTGCTGGTGGATTATTGCTAACTAAAAGAAAAAAAAAATGGATAAATCCACTGCTGGAAAATCTTTGCACCGCCTGTTGGGGGGGATGTATTTCATGCGGTGGGCCTCGGACCAGCTTCCTCGCTCACTTTGTCGCTCAGATCCCCTGCATTTTATCGGGCCGTAACACACCTCCCACATGCCAGAGAACACTGGTTAGCTTGACTCTGGAAGAAACCCATGCTGCTACCTTTTTCAATTTTACGGTCGCCCCCACACTTTGATTATTACCTCGAGTATCTCTTAGTTTTGGAAGACCGCTCTACAGAGATCTTGTACCACAACCACAGCTTCAACACCCCTGTCCATTACTTCCAAGTGGCAACACTGGGCGCGAGTTACCCTGCCAGCGCTACTTCGCGGATTATCGTTTACGTACTGTCTTGTACCACCGAGATGCATCCAAAATGATGCGACGGCCTGACTTTGTGGAAAAATACAAACGTCAAATCAATGTCTACCCCTGCATGAATTTTTACCACCTGACTTGCTCTCTTATAAACGCTTAGCACGTTGCAGATGATCCTGTTTGCTATTATTTTCTGTAAAATGCGTGGATAAAAATGCACCGTAGACACGGAACGCCGATGAATAAAGATTTTATTGAGAAAAGCGATGAGTATGAGTCATTTATGGTGATCCATCTAGAAGTATTTTTTAGCCTTTTTTATCCTCCTCCGGATTTGACTAATCCATCGAGATAGGTTAACTTTTCTTTCTTCTTCTTTTTTTCTTCTTGTTCTTCTTTCATGCCAAAGATCAGCAAGTCGTCTGCTTTGGAGAATGGCGTAACTGTTCACGTTTGCTTGAGGGTTAGTCACGACGGATAACGACGCCAGATCGTTTCAGAATACTTAGAAACTAGTCCAACCAGCCGCGGTGGGGCTCTTTTTATAAGAAAGGTTTTAAATAAATCGCATCATATGAGAATCTTTCATACAGTCTCTCCCTTAGTCCAGCCCCTCACCTTCGCTAACTTCTTCATCACGATCGGGCGCTTTCTGGCGATCAAGGGAGGAAGACTTTAATATCTCACTAGCCATTTCATCTAAATCCCTATCTGGCTAAATCTCTTTATGCATTGGCGGCGCGCCATTGGCCGTGTCCGGGCCGGTGGACATGTGAACTCCTTCCCTCCTCTCGCGACGTGGTCATGATGCAAAGACAAAGTCATCACCCGACGCCTCTCTTTCTGACCTCTGCTTGATCAGAGCGAGGTATCTTTGCAGGAGCGCTGCTGTATTTTTTTTTGATTTTTTCATAGAACTAACTGGGGTTCATTTAAGATCTTCATTTGAACGGCCCAAATCATCTTCGCCGCCTGTCTGATAGAAGAAGATTCGGGCGGTCAGACGGCCCAGCTGCTGGGTGAGAGGAGAAACATTTTCGCTCATTCCTTTGAGACATTTTATTTTCTTACAAGTCCTATGAGGTTTCCGGCGATAGGTATAGCGTGCTGGAAAGTAGGGGTAAAAGAAATCCCTCTGGCTCGCTTCTTTAACACTTGTTTTTATGTTTCAAACCCACTTTTCTGTCCGCCTTTGCCAGCTTCTGATAATTTTTCTGTCTCTTTAGTTTCAGAGTATTGTTGAGAGACGAGGGAATGTTGCCTTCAAAATATTGACGGCGCATCTTGCCACAGGGCGCTTGAGAGTCCGCTAACAGTGAGCTAGAATATCTGGGACGCTTGGAGGCGAAGCAGGTACAGAGCTTTGAGAAGGGACCGCCTTTTATACGCCGACATGGTGAGAGGAATTTATCTGGTTTCTGGACGACACTGCCGGCCACTGACTGGAAGTATCCTGGTCTCAGTCTGTACCGTTTGGGCAGGTGGGTGTGGAGGTCAGGATTAAATAGCCGTGAGGTCTTTTGACGCGCCTTTCAAAAATTCTTCTAGAAAAGGTTTTTGGGACGGAAAGATTCGAGAGCTAACACATTCAGGCTGTATTTATCCCGAGGATTTTTAAAGAGCAATCTTTAAGTAATTACTGTCCAGACTGGGATGGTGCGGCTGTATTTGGCTTGACAACATATTTGAGTGAGTATCATGACGCTTACATGCCTATGATGTCTGTACTGCGTGAAAATTCTAAACCACTCAGGATGGTCAGAGGCCTGAAAAATACCATTGTCCAGAATAATCAAATGACTCCTTACTGGAGGAAACAGGTTGTCGTCTTCAAAAGACTCAGGCAGACCTTCAAATTTAATATTTTTTTTTTATCTTTTTGTAGTTCAGCATAGGTTGAAAGGAAGTATAACCACACCATTTCTTCAGAAAATAATATTTACAAGATTTTTAAATTTTCTAAATTACTTTTTAGCAAAAATAGGTTTTTCCCACAACCGCTGGGGTCCCACTCTCCAGACAGCGAAAAAGGTGCAGTAAGTTCTAGGGATCAAAGTTAATTTCTCCACTGCTGACTCCGCTGATTCAAAACCAATAGCCGAAAGGCAGGTCTCGCCCTGCCACTAAACAGACGCCTTTTTTGTCGATACCACTCTAAATTTTTTCTTGAAATGCTGAATTTTTCATTAGCAGTCTCTTTTTTATCCCTAACGTATGTTAGGTTGAGGGATTTGAATCACCTGTCTTCTCCCTAGACTCGTCTCCAGTCAACCTTCCAGCCAGCTCTTTGGCTAACTCAGCCACAAAGTTTACTCGCCATGTTGTTCTTAGTATCTGAGTGATACCCTTGACGTATCAGATCACCTTCTTTTTTACTATTTCTAGTTTGGTATGCGAATCTTTAGGGACCGGCATGCGCGAGATTCTTTGAATCGTTGTCGCCTCCCAGCTCATCCGTCAAACTTCAGATAATGACCCAGTTCCAAGGGGGACTCTCCTCTTTCACTGAATAATAAATCAGGCTATCTGTATCAGTATAGAGGACCCTGTCTCCCAACTGTTCCAGATACTCAAGGCCAACTTTGAGACGGCGAGGCGTGTGTGTAGCATGGCGGGCGCACGAAAACGTTATTGGATTCTGCAGGCCGGAGGGTACGACGAATGCCGCCGGTAATTCCACTGAACCATTGCGTGCTTTGTCGCTGAGGAAGGAAAGTACTTGACCTGATGCTGGCCTGAAAACACTGCCTGAAAATCGTTCCGCCTCGCTGGATCAGGCCTCCTCGGTTCTAGTCATATTACTTCTCTGCGCAAACTTGCCCCAGAAGCCGTTGAGGCAGAGCTTAGACACTCCTGTCTCCTGGCTGTTGGAGCTTAATTTTGTCTGCGTCTAATTGGACGCCTCTTGATGGAGCCGGGAGGTCTCTGATGTACTTTTGCTCTTCTCATCTCATCACGCCTCTGGGGGTAACGAAGCCTCCTGCTTTCCTTTCAGAAAGGTGTGTATGTAGTCGACAAAGATGGAATCACTACGCCTGTCAAAGTGCCACACTCGTTAATCTCTCCGACCTGTGTAACCGTTATCCAGAGCTTGTTGAATTCGGACGGTGACCCACCTTCGCCTAACGCTTCTAGCCTCATCGCCGGTTTGCAAGAGGATGCTGTCTTGATTGTTTGTTTCAGCACATCGCACGGGCAGAGGGTGAGTCACCAATTTGCCTCGCGAGAGGTTTTGTAAGGCAGTACAGGGAAAAAAGAGCCCACTTAGGAGTGGTGCAGACGACAAGCGCTTGATGAGCCTGTAGAGAAGTCGTGGGTCATCAAAGTCTTTGTATAACGACGGTAGGGTGGTTTTAGCGGTGCGCAGTTACAATACCGACGAGGGGCTAGATTACCGCCATACGCCCACGATTGCACGGTTTCGCCAGAGGTCCGCTGTATCTTCAACTCTCACGGGCGCAGGTCCTACCTCCGTGAGAGAGCTAATACAGGGGAGAGGGGCTTAGCTCGAAAGCGGCTGAGAAAGGCCATCACTCCGGGTGAGAGCGTGTCATCTCTGACCATCTCAATCGTGGTTCTCTCATGACGATCAGGCGGACTCCGTGAACGCTTTTCCAGCCTTGTAATTTCTCACAGGTAGTTTTCGTGCAGCGCCTCATAGAGGGTCTTGTCAGCGACACGCCCGCGGGAGGGCTGAAAAACAGGTGGGGACAACCGCAGATAAAAGCACCCAGGAATTCCCATGACTTACTTTTATACCTTCGACGCATGGGTCCGTTCCACAAAGTAAGGCCATTCGGTTTGTTTTTCTCCCCTGCTCAGAGCGCAATAATAAACTTGTTTTCAGTGCTGCCCACCCACTTCTAACCACTGGATGGAGGCGAACAGCTTTTTTACAATTTGACGCCAAAGTTGTCAGTTAAGGTATGACCTGGTGATTGAGGGGGCAGGGAAATTGGTGAGAACACTTTCATGCAGGCTGAGGCAATAGTCACACAGCTGAAAGGGTCCACTCTGCACAAGAGAGAAACTGATTTTCTGAATCTGGCGATCCTCTAAGAGAATGCGGACGCCTATTGCACAATAGTACAGAGCTTCTTTTTCAAAGTGAAAGATACCCTGGAGAAGCAGTTTCAGCACCAGCGTTGAAACTCTGCTCGCTGATGGCATGCTCATGCTCTAGACCGCATCGCTATGGGGGTAGGGTCCCATCGATTCTTAAATGTTTCTTTGAGTTGAATCTGTGAGGAAATAGCCCCTTGCTCTGATCACTAAACCCCAACGCTTAAAGGTTAAAGCGCTTAGGGCGCATGGTGAGAAAAACATAATCTAGCCTATGAATTTTAAATCGAAATCAGGATCTGTGAAACTCCAGAACTTTACTGCTGCTCGTATGACAGAGGTGAGAATAGTTTGTAACCCAGTTCTATCACGCAGCTGAGAATCAGGTAGCTGTCAACAAACCTCGAGCGTTGGCCAGGCAAATGTGGCTCCTCAGTAAAGAGGTCTCCTGAAACGCAGGAGAGGTTCTCTGACTTAAGTCTGGGAACTGTAAGAGCCCCACTCTTTCACCTCTTCCATGTTTTGGTGCACACTACAAGGGACGTACCTCTTTCCCTGTCGCATTCACGCGCCAAAATCGTGAAAATCAATTTTCATCGTGTCTGGCCACCGTGTGGAGAGGCTGGGATGTAGAATGGAAGCCGTTCGCGGCTCAGACCGCTTTAGGGCTACTTTTTT
Source organism: Toxotes chatareus (assembly GCA_016801885.1). NCBI lineage: Eukaryota > Metazoa > Chordata > Actinopteri > Toxotidae > Toxotes > Toxotes chatareus. The sequence goes on from JAFBJY010001425.1 coordinate 64,842, forward strand.
CCTGCAGATGACATACCTTCAGAGGACAGGTGGAGACTTTGCTGTTTACTGACGGTGCACAGATTTCTACAATCCCCGCATCTTTTTTAACTATACCGCAGCATTGATGTATTCTTTCACCCTTTCTGCTGAGGCTCTCAGGTCGGAAAAGGCTAAAGGTGACATTAATAGCATCCTTGTCAGTAGTCCTGGCAGTATGCTGCCGAGATTCTCTCCCACTGGACAGAGGTCATAGCAGACGGGTAGAAGCCGGGCAACGGAAGTGTAGTGGAGCTTTCAAAGGTCTTGTAGCAATACCGACAAACGCATTTAGCACTCCAGGCAGAAAACTCTTTCGATTTTTGTATACCGTAGTAACATTTTTAAAAATAAAGTGAGAAATAGAGGATTTGAACGACCAGAAAAAGCGGTCTCTGTAAATGAGAGGACGCCTGCCCAGTAGTTCCAGTGAAAGACCACAATTTTTACATCTGAGAACATTTTCAAATTTACCATGTCGCCTTAAAGGTCACGGTGTCTCGCTCACTGAGACGGCCAGACGCTGAAACTCTCTCCCCGCTTCTACAGCCTCCTCATTGACGCCTTCATCCCGGGTTTGTGAGGTGAGTTAGGCAGATGGCGGGCAGGACGCATCACTGCTATTGTTTACCACGCATAGATGGCGCTTTCTTCTTTGGAATGATTTCGTGACTCTAAAGTTTTGCAGCTTTTCTTGACACCGCCGCTGGGGATTTCCCCACCACCTGGACGATTAATTCAGGCTACCGCCCGGAGGCGATATCATCTGGGCGTTGGATTGTACTAACCTTTCTAGCAGACCTCTAAAGTGAAAGGATGGTATCCTCGCCGGCTAACGGTCAACGAAGACGTGTTGATGCATCGCCCTTCTCAACTTCAACTGGATCACATCACTGCGCCTAGCTGCTTGATTTTGCCTCTCACCGCCAAATCTTCGAGGATGCTCATATAACATTTATGTAAAATTGAGTCAGATCAGGTACAAGCTGGGAGGAGGAACAAGAAAGTACGCCTTATTTCCATCACTGTTGTCAGCGGGTCGCTGGTCGCCGTTCTGAAGTGGCTCTGAGGGGAGGAGGAGACTCTAAAATTTCCTCCCCGATGCTCTGGAACAGGGTCATCTCTCTGGGTGATGAGGGTACTGACGCGAACAGCCTGCTCGGGCATCCTCAAAGATGGGTGAGCAGGGGAGGTGAGGCTTTTAAAGAGCATTTTCTAAGGGTTGAAAATAATGTTCTGGTTTGTTGTTGCTGATAAAAAGCACAAGATATGGAGAACATTTTCATAGGGCTGAAAATAATTCTCTGCACCAGGTTCTGAAAAATTAGAATTTGTAATATTTATTTCAGCAACAGTAGGTGGAAGGTTATTCAGTTCTTCTACAATTTCTTCTAATCCTACAGGAACTGCAGTGAATCCTTCTTATCCATTTCTCTCTTTCAAAAAAAAAAACCCATAGAGTGGAAGTGGAAATGTAAGTTACTGATAGTTACCACAGTAGGCGCCGAGGATCCCCATGCACCTCCTCCGACGCCGTGGAATGCTGGGAAGGGACGGAACCAGAACTGAACCGAACCGAACTAGAAGCGAGCCGTGAGGCTGAAATCCTCTCTAAATTGCACGGGTTCTAGATCTTCAACCAGTTATCTGATGTATCGCAGCACGTTGCTTCAAGGTGTTGAGGCTCTGTAGACTGATGGATCATCATATTATTTCCTGCCCATACGAGACTGTTTTTCACAACGTTTCCCCTGAAAGTGCCAGGTACTGCAGATGACAGAAACACACGGGAAAACTCTGCAAAATGCTACTTCTAATGTAAAATAGTGTTTCCATGCTGGAAAAAGTCTTATTTCTACACCGGCAGCACATTTGATGCACACCTGTCATTTTAGCTCCAACGGTAAAATTTTACCTTTACTGCCCATATGAGACTGTTTTTCACAACGTTTGCCCTGAAAGTGCCAGGTACTCCAGATGACAGAAACACACGGGAAAATTCTGCAAAACGCTTCTTCTAATGTAAAATAGTGTTTCCATGCTGGAAAAAGTCTTATTTTGACGCCGGCAGCACATTTGATGCACACCTGTCATTTCAGCTACAAAGGTAAAATTTTACCATTCCTGCCCATACGAGACTGTTTTTCACAACGTTTCCCCTGAAAGTGCCAGGTACTGCAGATGACAGAAACACACGGGAAAACTCTGCAAAATGCTACTTCTAATGTAAAATAGTGTTTCCATGCTGGAAAAAGTCTTATTTCTACACCGGCAGCACATTTGATGCACACCTGTCATTTCAGCTCTTACAATACAGTTTTAGCGCTTCCAGCCCATACGAGACTGTTTTTCACAACGTTTGCCCTGAAAGTGCCAGGTACTGCAGATGACAGAAACACACGGGAAAACTCTGCAAAATGCTTCTTCTAATGTAAAATAGTGTTTCCATGCTGGAAAAAGTCTTATTTTGACGCCGGCAGCACCTTTGATGCACACCTGTCATTTCAGCTCCAACGGTAAAATTTTACCATTCCTGCCCATACGAGACCTTTTTTTCACAACGCTTTGCCCTGAAAGTGCCAGGTACTGCAGATGACAGAAACACACGGAAAACTCTGCAAAATGCTTCTTTAATGTAAAATAGTGCTTCCATGCTGGATAAAGTCTTATTTTGACGCCGCAGCACCTTTGATGCACACCTGTCATTTCAGCTTTTACACTACAGTTTTAGCGCTTCCAGCCCATACGAGACTGTTTTTTTCACAACGTTTGCCCTGAAAGTGCCAGGTACTGCAGATGACAGAAACACACGGAAAACTCTGCAAAATGCTTCTTCTAATGTAAAATAGCGTTTCCATGCTGGAAAAAGTCTTATTTTGACGCCAGCAGCACCTTTGATGCACACCTGTCATTTCAGCTCCAACGGCAAAATTTTACCATTCCTGCCCAAACGAGACTGTTTTTCACAACGTTTCCCCTGAAAGTGCCAGGTACTGCAGATGACAGAAGCACACGGAAAACTCTGCAAAATGCTTCTTCTAATGTAAAATAGTGTTTCCATGCTAGAAAAAGTCTTATTTTAACGCCGCAGCACATTTGATGCACACCTGTCATTTCAGCTCCAACGGTAAAATTTTACCATTACTGCCCATCAGACTGTTTTTCAGCCAGGTACTGCAGATGACAGAAACACACAGGAAAACTCTACAAAATTTTTCCATTACTGCCCATACGAGACTGTTTTTCAGCAACGCCATTAGAAAAAAGTCTTATTTACTCCGCACATTTGAGACTGTTTGCTTTTTTCTGAAGTGCCAGGTACTGCAGATGACAGAAACACACAGGAAAACTCTACAAAATTCTTCTTCTAATGTAAAATAGTGTTTCCATGCTGGAAAAAGTCTTATTTTGACGCCGGCAGCACATTTGATGCACACCTGTCATTTCAGCTCCAACGGTAAAATTTTACCATTCCTGCCCATACGAGACTGTTTTTTTCAACGCTTCCCTGAAAGTGCCAGGTACTGCAGATGACAGAAACACACGGGAAAACTCTGCAAAATGCTTCTTCTAATGTAAAATAGTGTTTCCATGCTGGAAAAAGTCTTATTTTGATGCCGGCAGCACATTTGATGCACACCTGTCATTTCAGCTCTTACAATTACAGTTTTACCGCTTCCAGCCCATACGAGACTGTTTTTCAAAACGTTTGCCCTGAAGGTGCCAGGTACTGCAGATGACAGAAACACACGGAAAACTCTGCAAAATGCTTCTTCTAATGTAAAATAGTGTTTCCATGCTGGAAAAAGTCTTATTTTGACGCCGCAGCACATTTGATGCACCCAGAGAGAATAGATCACACCCTTCTGTCAAGATAATTTACGACCCCCCAAGTTGACCGCCAGTTGACCCCCTCCCTTCCCGCCACAGGACCCACATGACCCATGCCCCTAGTCTGACGTCACACACCTCATCATCCCTCCCCTCCTCCACCCATTTTCCATAGGAGATATAGTAACTGAAAACGAATATAAAGGTTCTGAAAAACACAAAGTTTCCAAGTTGCAAAAGAGGCAGCACAGTATAGCAGTCATCATGTCGGGAAAAATGAGGTGTGACAACGATCGCAAAGCGGTTTTCTGAGAGCGAAGGGAAATGAAGAAGACTGTGAGTTTTTGCGACGAAAGACCAGACAGGAGCCCCGCAAGACAGACAACGCAACCCTCAAAGAAACCATGATGGAAGACGTCATCAGTGAGCCTCAGCAAAAGACGCCCGATCTAACCAGATCGCTGATTAGTGAGACGCCCATCAATGTCTACGAAGAGTCGCCTCGAGGCCGAATACCCCAAAGAGAACAACGGTGTATCTGCGACGACTGCAGACGCCATCCTCCGTGGCTCTGAAAGAAGAATGGTCTTTACAGCCCTACGGACTGTGTGGATGGTGGGGTTATGCGTTCAAGTACGAAACAGGGGAGCTGTGGCTGAATCAGCGGGTCAGGATGAACCCTTGGGAACTCTGTCCACCATAGCTACGCTGACTTCTGTCGATTGGGGTGTGCTGAAACACTTGCTAATGTATCAACGCGTCGCGAAGGTCCCCGAGCCGTTAGAGGTCATGGAGTGTGATTGCCCAACACCAGCCAGCTGTGGGAGCCTGCAGCCTCTCCCCACCGATGCGGAGTTGGCACGGAAAAATCACTTTCAGCGCCCGTATGGCTGTCCAAAAATACGGTTTGCGGCCGATGGTTCCTCCGGGTCAGCCTCATGGACGTCCGAGGATCGGGCGGTAAGGAGTTCCTTGTTTTGGAGTATTTCAATTCAGACTGCGGTGTATTCGTACATTATTAGCCCTGCCGCTTTCGTGTCTGGCATGAAACGATGAGCGAAGCGGAAGGAAATATCAACACTCTTTTCCGTAACTGTCACAACTGGAGGGAGGCTTTAGTGGTGAAAAAAACCTTGACCTTCTAGACTCTTCCAGCCCCCGCCTCTCTGCAGCATCCTCCTAGACCACGCCTCAAAGCACTATAAAAGAGACTTGGAAAGTGAAGAAAAGATATGTTCGGTGACGAGATGGAACACGACGAGGCTTGCTGTTCAAAAGGGGGCTTCATGCACAGCAGTCTGCTCCACTTGCGGCGGTTCGGCAGCATCGAGGTCGCCAAGCTTCACGCCGCACTACAGTCCTCAGACATGGAAGAGGCCCAGGTTCCGGCTACACCGCCGCCCTCACCACCTCCATCCCCAGCCTCCGCTACTCAGGGTATGTCTCCACAGCAGCCCTCACCACCACCACCTTCATCGCCCACCTCCAGTATCTCACACACGGAGGTTGCCTCAGACGCGGAGGACGCCAAGCACTCCCCTAGCTCCGTCACCTCAGACGCGGAGGACGCCGAGCCGTCCCCTAGCTCCGTCGCCTCAGACGCGACGACTCCCGATGCCTGCCTCCCAGCCTTCTTCAACTTTATCAGAAAACGCAGTTGGTGGAGAAGTCGACGAAGTCAACGGCTGGGTCTCATCGGCGCTCATCGAGGCTGTAAAATCCGCTTGTACCATCTGCTCAACCTGACTGTTCACAAGTTCCTCCGTGACAACTGCTACGGCTGTCTGGTCAACCATCCTAGCCAGACCCAACACATGTGTCTGGAAGTACTTGAAGAAGGTTTTACCAGACCAACTACTACGGGCTGATGAGGCGACTTTGTACTCCCAGATTGATTCCTTCCATTCAACGCCTACTGACCTTGCGCAACATCCGAGTCGAGGACGAGAGAGTCAGATGCGTGACAGAAACCCTTTACACGAACTGAAATCGGTCAGGAAAATCGACGAGAGCATCAGCGAGATGTACGATGACTTGATCGGAGAGGATGTGGTGAAAATCGGACAACTGCGAGCAGTCAGCGAGTGCTGGAACAATAAGTAAGTCCTTTTGTGAAAATAACAAAATGGGTAATCAGTGGGCAAAATGTGTGAGGGCTGTGGAAGACCTATCTGCCATTTCTCAGTTAATTCATCTTTTGGATCAAGTTATTCAAAACAAAATCTCAAGGCTGAGAGACTCTACAGTAGCTGAAATCGCATAATGAATGGAAAACATTCTGGACAAAGTTCGTTCCTGCTCTGTCGACACCCCTTGGCAGACGTTTGTACACGATGCTGTGTGCATCAACCCAGGTAGTTTGTCAGAGACCTTGGAAAAAATTGTGAAAGAATGGACAAGAGACTCTTTTTTTTTCGTATCAGTCCCGGTCATGTGTTCAGTCTGTATGCTTTGTTTGTGGATGCTGCCAGTTACTGTCTGCAAAACAACTTGCCTCTGTCTATCACCGCTGAACTGGTGAAATTACACTACATCGTTTACACTCACTCGGATCCCTCCGTGCTAAGCTTGGCTTTAAAAATTTTAAAACGTTAGATGCGCATGCTTTTTGATATTTTTCTTCAAACATTGTATATAGCTGTTTTCTTCAAACATTGTATTTTACCTGTTTTCTTCAAACATTGTATTTAGCTATTTTCTTCAAACATTGTATTTAGCTATTTTGCTCAAACATTGTATTTAGCTATGTTCTTCATACATTGTATTATGTTATGTTCTTTAAACATTGTATTTAGCTATTTTTTTTTTTGGTGTTGTTGAAACATGTATGCGCCTAAAAAAAATAAATAAAGAAAGAAAACAATAAAAAGCACTCCAGTCTCATTGTTGCTTCATTTCAGCGTTAGAAACTACTGAAGAAGGGAGGGATGGGTGAGAGCGTGGTGATGAAAAGACTGTATTACAACCCTGCTCATCCGGGCAGCTTTGGAGGAGTAGATCGACTCCGCAGAGCCGTGCAAGATGAAACGGGAGAGAAAGTCAAGGCCGAAAACGTCAGAGAGTTTTTATCCGAGCAAGACGCTTACACTCTGCACAAACCCTCCAGAATACATTTTCCCAGAAACCGAGTGTTTGTCCCCCGCCCTTTAAACCAATTTCAGGCTGATCTTTGTGACATGCAGGCTCTGTCCGACATAACGACGGGTACAAGTATTTATTAACGGTCATCGATGTATTTTCCAAAAGGCCTATGTCCTGGCGTTAAAGAAAAAAAGACGGCCCGATGCAGTAACGCCGGCCTTTGAATCTATTTTCCAAGACAGCAAGACGCCGGAAAAGCTGCAAACAGACGCGGGTAAAGAATTTTTCAACCAAAAGTTTGAAGCCCTGATGAAGAAGTACGGTATAGTACATTTTGCTACAGCCAGTGACCTGAAGGCCTCGGTGATTGAAAGATTTAACCATACGCTGAAAACTAGAATGTGGAGATATTTTACGGCCAACAATACTCATCGATACCTCGACGCCTTACAACATTTGGTCGACAGCTACAACAACAGCTTCCACAGCAGTATTAAAATGACTCCTACACAGGTGACCTCGGAGAACGCCTCTCAAGTGTTTCAAAATTTGTATGGGCACGCTTCCTCTCTCGACACAGAGAGGCGCCAAAGATGAAGTTTAAGAAGGGGAACTGGTCAGAATATCCAAACTACGAGGGGTGTTTGATAAAAATACGAACAAAGTTTCACAGACGAAGTGTTTACGGTGTCAGACCACCTACCTCGTACCCCTCCGGTATACAGGCTCAAAGATTATGATGGTGAACCTATCCAGGGATCGCTTTTACTGAAGCAGAGTTGCAGAAAGTAAAATGGCTAAAGACAGAACATACAGAGTGGAAGAAATTTTGAAACGGCGTACCGTCAGGGGTGTAAAACAGGTTTTAGTACGTTGGAAAAACTGGCCTGAGAAATTCAACAGTTCGGTCAAAGCCTCGGATCTGAAAGACATTTAAATCTGTGTGCCTCGCGACCACGGCTTTCATTATTCGTTCCTCTAGTCACTCGCTCGCTCGCTCAGTATGGACTCTTCGAACCAAGACGGGTTTTACGTCACCCTGCCTTCCAACGCCAGTCTGGAAATGTTTAAAAATAACACCAGTTCTAGTTACACGACGGATCTGGCTAAACCCATCGAACTGAGCGGAGACTGGGTCGTAGGTCTCTGTGAAATCGTTTACCCCCACACCTGGTATAACTTATCTCCGGTCGGGTCTTATTTTGTATTGTCAAAACTGAAAGAAGGTCAACCGCCTGACAGAGTAGGGTCGGTGACAAACGTGATATTTGGTAGGGGAGGATATTATGACAGTCCAAAAGAACTCCTGGATCATATAGTCCCGCCATTAAAAAAGCACATCCCCGGCGCCGACATTTCTTTCAACAACGTGACCAAACGCTTTGACTTCAAAGGAGACGGCCGGCACAGAATCCTCGTCCCCACTCGCTTGGGTTACATGCTAGGCCTAAAACCGGAGGAATGGTGGACTCTCGGACCCAACCGTCCCGCCACCTACCCTGCCGATCTCGACGCAGGGCTCAATAGCTTGTACGTTTACACAGACCTCGTTCAGTATCAAACGGTGGGCGATAGTTACTCCCCGCTTCTGGGAGTGGTCAACATCAAAGGGCATTTTGGCGATACGGTGAGCATCAGATATCATACTGTACATTACGTACCCGTGTCAAAAAAGTACATCAAAAATATCCACATCGAGATCAAAACGGATCGCAACAGACACGTAAACTTTGTTTACGGCAAGACCATCGTCAAGCTACACTTTAAACCGGCTAACTTTCGACGTTGAACACCGTCTCTGTATAACTACGACGCCTGATAAGGCCCTTGTTCAGTATCTATCGGACAGTCTGCGGCTACGGTCTGCTTCGAGAGAAAAGCCATGGCTCAGATACGCTGGAGAGAAGATCCTCATCGCTTTGTCGGCTATTATGAAAGTCAAGTCGGGGGTGCCTTACCTGGGTTTTACGGAGCACCCGTCATGTACGGTCGCGGTATAGGTTCTATATTTTCCAAATTATTTCGCTTCGTGTCCCTCTGCTCAAAAGAGGTTTTGCCATCGCTAAACCTCATCTTAAATCGGCCGCTAGCCACATCGCATCGGATGTGATCAGCCAGGCAACGGAGAAATTAACCGGTCATGAGAAGCAAGAGGGATGAGGCGGTATTTTCGTGTTATCGCTCAGATTGAAAAAGAGACCGCCTGGAGAACGTGTTTTCAGCTCGTCTAAAAAAGCGCGTGAGGGTTCAAAGACAAACTCACTCGGTAGAAGCAAGCGTAAGGGAAGGAAGTCTACCAGAAAGTCTGACATCTTTTAAACGCTAAGGGGGAAAATAATATTCCTTTAAAATGGCTCTTTTACATCATAAATCTCCCGAATGCACTCTAGCGGAACTGGATTTATTTTCAGCCCCATGACCCAGCTGTCTGTCGAAGATAAGATGTACACTGAAATTTCACCTCTCTCCGCCATCACCGACGGGGCCCCATTGAGTTTTTTATCCCAGGAGATGGTGAAAAGTATTTGGATCTCAACGATACTTTGTTACACGTCGGCGCTGTGAAAATTACCAACGCCGACGGTACCGACCTGGCGAATGATGCGCCGGTGGGCCTTGTGAATTATCACCAATGCGACGTGACTCTGGGGATCGACTGATTTCTCAGTCTAGCTCCACACACCCTTACAGAGCCATCATTGAAACTCTGCTCAACTTTTCAGGAGACACGCTCAAGAGTCAATTTAGCGCGGGTCTTTTTTACAAAGATACGGCGGGAGCCATGGACTCCATAGTGATCAATAACGGGCCTAACAGAGGGCTGAATGAGAGAGCCGCCTTCACGGTCAATTCTAGAGAAGTACACCTGATGGGTCCTCTCCACGGCGACCTGTTTTTCTGCGAGAGGCTCCTTTTGAACAACGTGGATATGAGAATTAAACTGAATCGCTCCAGCGACTCTTTCTGCCTGATGGGGCCCCGCAACTCAATTTTCGCTTTGAAGATATTAGGGCCTCTCTGTTTGTCAAAAAGTCACCGCTTCCCCGCCGTGCGCTTTTAGGTCACGCAGCGGCTTTACTGAAGGGTAACGCGCTTCTACCCCTTGTCGCGCATCATCAACGTAAAAACCTACTCCATTCCAGAGAATTCCAGGGTATGTAATCAGGAGAATCTCTTTCGGGGCTATGCCCAAATACGTGGTTTTGGGCATGGTAAACCACGAAGTCTTCACAGGGTCGAGAGAGCTGTCGCCTTCAATTTTATCCACAACGACGTGGAATATCTGGCCCTCTGTCAGGACAGCAAACAGATTCCCGCCAAAGCTTTCCAACCCCAATTTAATGACGGGATTTCGGTCAGAGAATTTTACAACGTGTTCATGGCCACAGGGAGACATCTCAAAGATTTACCTCTGAGCATCGATCGTCGAGAATTTAACGACGGTTACTCTTTGTTTGTGTTCAATCTCAACCCGGGAGAAGACAACGATGCGTTGTCCCCCATTTCCAACGGGAATCTAAGACTGGAGATGAGATTCAGAGTTCCCCTGCCCCACACTACCACTCTGATTGTGTACGCCTGTTACGATTCCATTCTGGAAATCAACTCGAAACAACAGGTGTTGGTGGATTATTATTAACTAAAAGAAAAAAAAAAATGGATAACCATCAGCTGGAAAATCTTTTGCACCGTCTGCTGGGGGATGTATTTTGCGGCGTGTGGGCCTCGGACCAGCTTCCCTCGCTCACTTTGTCGTTCAGATCCCCGCGCATTTTATCGCCAACACACACCCTCCCACATGCCAGGAGAACACTGGTTAGCTTTGACTCTGGAAGAAAACGGCGCGGCTACCTTTTTCGACTCTTACGGTCTGCCCCCACACTTTGATTATTACCCTTCGAGTATCTCGCAGTTTTTGGAAGACCGTTCTACAGAGATCTTGTACCACAATCGACAGCTTCAACACCCCTGTCCATTACTCCTGCGGGCAACACTGCGTTATTATCTCTGCCAGCGCCGCCAGTGGATTATCGTTTCCACGTGTACTGTCTCTGTACCACCGAGATGCATCCAAAAATGATGCGACGGTCTCTGACTTTGTGAAAAAAATACAAACGCTGTATCCGAATGTCTACCCCGTGCGACTCTTTTTTACCCACCTGACTTGCTCTTTACAAACGCTTAAAGATTGTTGCAGATGATCCTGTTTGTTATTATTTTCTTGTAAAATGCGTGATAAAAATGTACCGTAGACACGTGAACGCTGATGAATAAAGATTTTATTGAGAAAAGGACAGAGTATGAGTCATTTATGGGGAAAAGTGGATCCATCTAGAAGGTTTTTCAGTCTTTTTTATCCTCTCCTCTTCCGACGGACTAATCCATCGCGGAGATAGGTTAACTTTTCTTCTTCTTCTTTTTTTCTTTCTTGTTCTTCTTCATGCCAAAGATCAGGCAAGTCGTCCGCTTTTGAGACGATGCAACTGTTCACGCGCTTGAGGGTTAGTCACGACGGATAACGGGACGCTCAGATCGTTCAGAATACTTAGGAAACTAGTCCAACCAGCCAAGCGGTGGGGCTCTTTTTTTTTTAAGAAAGGTTTTAAATAAATCGATCATATGAGACCCTTTCACAGTCTTCCCTTATAAACAAATTCCCTTCAAGTCCAGCCCCCTCACCTTCGCTAACTTCTTCATCACGTACTCGGCGTTTCTGCGATCAAGGGGAGGAAGACTTTTAATATCTCACTAGCCATTTCATCTAAATCCCGCTCCGTCAAATCCTTTTTTGGGTATCGGCGCGAAGCGCCGCCGTCGTGTCCGCCGTGGCGTGAACTCCTTCCCCCTCCTCTCGCGACGGGTCATGATGCAAAGACAAAGTCACCCGACGTTCCTCTTTCTGACCCTGCTTGATCAGAGCGAGGTATCTTTGCAGGAGCGCGTTGTATTTTTTTTTGATTTTTCATAGGAACTCAATCCGGGTTCATTTAAGATCTCTCTCATTTGAACGTCCAAATCATCTTCGGCCGTCTGTCTGATAGAAGAAGATTCGGGGCGGGTCAGACGGCTCAGCTGCTGGGGTGAGAGGAGAAACATTTTCTGGCTCGTCCTCAGAGACATTTTATTTTCTTACAAGTCCTCCTATGAGGTTTCCGATGATAGGTATAGCGGCTGAAAGTAGGGGTAAAAGAAATCCCCCCGTCTGCTTCTTTAACACTTGTTTTTTATGTTTCAAACCCACTTTTCTGTCCGCCCACAGTTTGATAATTTTTTTCTGTCTCTTTAGTTTCGTATATTGTTGAGACGAGAGGGGAATGTTGCCTTTCAAAATATTGACGGCGATCTCACACAGGGCGCTGAGAAAGTCCGCTAACAGTGAGCTAGAATATCTCGACGCTTTCTGAGGCGTAGCCAGGTACAGAGCTTTGAGTAAGGGACCGTTCTTTTTATACGCTTCGACATGGTGAGGAGGAATTTATCTGGGTTTCTGGACGTACACTGTCGGCCACTGACCGGAAGTATCCCGGTCCTCAGTCTGTACCGTTCTGGGCAGGTGGGTGTGAGGTCGAGGATTAAATAGCCGTGAGGGTCTTTGACGGCGCCTTCAAAACTTTCCAGAAAAAAGGTTTTTGGGACGGAAAGATCTGATGAGCTAACACATTCAGCTGTAATTTATCCCGAGGATTTTAAAGAGCACCATATAATTACTGTCCAGACTGATGGTGCGGCTGTATTTGCCTCGATGAAATACATTTTGAGTGAGCATCATGACGCTCATACGCCTATGATGTCTGTACTCATGTGAAAATTCTAACCACTTCAGGATGGTCAGAGGCCTGAAAAATAACATTGTCCAGAATAATCAAATGACTCTACTCGGGAGGAAACAGGTTGTCGTCTTCAAAAGACTCAGGCAGACCTTCAACAAATTTAATATTTTTTTTATCTTTTGTAGTTCAGCATACATAGGTTGAAAGGAAGTATAAATCCACACTACATTTTCAGGTACAATATTTACAAGATTTTTAAATTTTCTAAAACACTTTTTACAAAATAGGTTTTCCCACAACCGCTGGGTCCCACCACCAGACATGAAAAAGGTGCAGTAAGTCTAGGATCAAAGTTAATTTCCTCCATCACAGACTCGATTCAAAATCAATAGCCGAAAGGCAGGCTCGTCCCCGTCGCTAAACAGACGCCTTTTTTGTCGATACCACTCTAAATTTTTTTTCTGAAATGCTGAATTTTTCAATAGCAGTCTCTTTTTATCCCTAACGATGTTGTGTTGAGGGATTTGAATCACCCCTGCCTCTCCCTAGACTCGTCCAAATAACCTTCCACCAGCTCTTTCACACCGTCAAAGTTTACTCGCTCGCTGCTGTCTTGGGTCTGAGTGATACCCTTGACGCGCATCACTACCTTTTTACTATTTCTAGTTTGGTAGGCGTAACTTTTAGGACCGGCGGCGGCGTATTCTTGAATGCTGTCGCCTCCCAGCTCATCCGTCAAATCCCCCAGATAATGACCCAGTTCCAAGGGGGACTCTCCCTCTTTCACTGAATAAATCAGGCTATCTGTATCAGTATAGAGGACCCTGTCTCCCAACTGTTCCAGATACTCATACAACTTGAGACGGGCGTAGGCGGTGGTGAAGGCGGCGACGAAAACGTTATTGGATCTGCCGGGAGGTACGACGCATCGCTCGTGGTAATTCCACTGAACCATTGCGGTTTTGTCGCTGAGGAAGGAAAAGTACTTGACTCGATGCTGGCCTGAAAACATCAAGCGGAAAAAACTGCTCCGCTCGCTGATCAGCTCGGTTCTAGTCATATTACTTCTCTGCGCAAACTTGCCCCAGAAGCTGTTGAGGCAGAGCTTAGACACCTGTCTCCTGGCTGGGTTGGTTTCAATTTTGTCTGCGTCTAATTGGACGCCTTGATGGAGCCGATAGTCTCTGATGTACTTTTGCCTGCTTTCCTCATCACACGCCTCTGGGGGGTACCCAGAAGCCTCCTGCTTTCCTTTCAGAAAGGTGTGTATGTAGTCGACAAAGATGGAATCGCTTCGCCTGTCAAAGTGCCACACTTCGTTAATCTCTCCGACTCTGTAACCGTGATCCAGAGCTTTGTTGAATTCGACGGTGACCCACACCCCCGTCAACGCTCTAGCCTCATCGTCGTGTTTGCAAGAGGATGTCTGATTGTTTGTTTCAGCACACGTACGGCAGAGGGTGAACACCAATTTGCCTCGAGAGGTTTTGTAAGGCAGTACAGGAAAAAAGAGCCCACGAGGAGGGTAGACGACGGCGCTGATGAGCCCGTAGTAGTGTCGTGGGTCATCAAAGTCTTTGTATACGACGGTAGGGTGGCCTAGCGGGTACGCAAAGCTACAATTGACGTAGGGGTACAGAGACGTCACGTCCACGTACTGCACGGTTTCGTCAGAGGCCGCCGTGTATCTCAACCTCACGGCGCAGGTCCTACCTCCGTAGAGAGCTTGGCGAGGGGAGAGGGGTTTGGGGCTCTCGAAAGCGTTTGAGAAAGGCCATCACTCCGGGGTGAGAGCGTGTCATCTCTGACCAATCGTGTTCTCTCATGACGATCGTATGGACTCCGTAAACGCTTTTCCAGTCTTTGTAATTTCTCACAGGTAGCTTCGCAGCGCCCTCATAGAGGGTTCCTGTCAAAGGACACGCCTCGCAGGGCTGAAAACAGGTGGGACAACCGTGATAAAAGCACCCCAGGAATTCCCATGCGTACTTTACACCTTCGATTTCGGCATAACCGTCCACAAAGTAAGGCCCTATTTGTTTTTCCCCCTCGTTCAGAGCGTGCCGAATAAACTTGTTTTCTGTGCGCGCCACCCACTCTAACCACTGGATGGAGGCGTTTGAATAGCTTTTGCACTGACGCCTGTAGTTGTCAGGCGAAGGTATGACCAAGGATTGAGGGGGCAGGAAATTGGTGAGAAACACTTTCATGCAGGCTGAGGCAATAGTCACACAGCTGAAAGGGTCCACTCCCGTGTTGCGGAGAAACTGATTTCTGAATCTGGCGCATCCCTCTAAGAGAATGCGGACGCCATTTTTACAATAGTACAGAGCTTCCTTTTCAAAGTGAAAGATACCCTGAGAAGCTGTTTCGTACCAGCGCTGAAACTCTGCTCGCTGATGCGATGTCATGCGTTCTACACCGTAATCGTTGGGTGGGGGGTAGGGTCCGACGTATCTTAAATGCTTCTTTGAGCTGAATCTGTGAGGGAAATAGCCCTTGCTCTGATCGCTAAAACCCAACGCTTTGGGCATAGCGTTTAAAAGGCATGGTGAAAAACATAACGAGTCGATGAATTTTAACCGAAATCAGGATCTGTGAAACTCAGAACTTTACTGCCGTGCATGATGAGGTGAGAAGGTTTGTAACCCAGTTCTATCATGCAGTTGAGGATCAGGTAGCTGTCAAAACCTCGAGCGCCAGGGCTATAAACGTGGCTCCCTGGTAAAGAGGTCTCCTGAAACGCAGGAGAAAGTCTCTGACGCAGTCTAAACCGTAAGAGCCCCACTCTTCACCCTTCCATGTTTTGGTGCACACCAAGTAAGGGACGTGCACCCCTTCCCTGTCGATTTAACGTTTCAAAATCGTAAAAATCAATTTTTCACCGTGCTCCGTCACCGGTGGGAGAGGCTGGATGTAGCATCGGTGCTGCTCCGTGCTCAGACTGTCGAGGGCTACTTTTTCCCCGCAGATGTGACACGCCTTCAGAGGACAGGTGTGAGACTTTGCTGTTTTACTGACGGTGTACAGATTTCTACAATCCCTGCATCTTTTAATCATACCGCAAGTACTGATGCACTTTTCACCCCTCTGCCGAGGCTCTTTGTGTCTGGAAAAGCACAAAGGCATACAACACATCCTGCCGCAGTCCTGGCAGTATACGCGGCTGAGATTCTCTCCCACTGGACAGAGGTCACAGCAGACGGGGCAGTAGCCGGGGCAACGGTGCGTGTGTGAGTTTTCAAAGGTCTTGTAGCAATACTGACAAACGTACCTAGCACCCAGAAAACCTTTCAGATTTTGTATACCGTAGTAATGATTTTGCAACAAAAGCAGAAATAGAGGATTTGAACGATCAGAAAAAGCGGTCTCAAATGAGAGGACGCTCGTCTGTAGTTTTGTGAAAGACCACAATTTTACATCTGAGAATATTTTCAAATTTACCTATGTCGCTAAAGGTCACGGGTGTCTGCTCACTCAGACCGGCTAGACGCTGCAACTCTCTCCCTCGTTCTACAGCCTCATTGACGCCGACCCCGGGGTTTGTGAGGTGAGCTAGGCAGATGGCGAAGCAGAGACGATCATCGTTATTGTTTACCACGTACAGATGGCGTTTCTTCTTTTTGAATGATTTCGCACTCTAAAGTTTTGTGCAGTTTTCTTTTGACACCGCGCTTGGGATTTCTCACCACCTGGACGATTAATTCCAGGTTATCGCCTGAGGCGATATCTGCGTTGGATTGTACTAACCTTTCTAGCAGACCCTCAAAGGCGGGAAGGATGGCATCCCGTGCTGGCCAACGGGTCACCGAGACGTGTTGATGCACGCTTTCTCCTCTCAACTCTAACTGGATCACATCATTTCGTCTAGCGTTTGATTTTGCCTCCTCCGCCAAATCTCGGAGGATGCTCATAACATCTATGTAAAATTGAGCGAGATCAGGTACGTTTTCGGAGGAACGCGAAGTACGCCTTATTTCCACGTTGTTAAAGCGGTCGCGGTCGTCGTTCTGGAAGTGGTCGGAGGGAGGAGGAGATTCTAAAATTTCCTCCTCGATGCTCTGGAACAGGGTCTGTCTCTGGTGATGAGGGTACCGCGCGACGCTGCTCGGGCATCCTCAAAGATGGGTGAGCTAGGGAGGTGAGGCTTTGAAGAGCATTTTCTAAGGGCTGAAAATAATGTTCTGGGTTTGCTGCCGCTGACAAAAGCACAAGATGCTGGAGAACATTTTCTAAGGGCTGAAAATAATTCTCTGCACCAGAATGTTCTGCACCAGAATTTGTAACATTTATTTCAGCAACAGGTGGAAGGTTATTCAGTTCTTCTACAATTTCTTCTAACTCTACAGGAACTGCTATGAACTCTTTATCCATTTCTCTTTTCAAAAAAAAAAAAACCCAGAGTGGAAGTGGAATGTCGAGTTACTGATATTCACCACAGTGGTAGGCGCTCTATGATCCCCTCATGCACCCTCCTCCGACGTCGTGAATGCTGGAAGCGGGGCGGAACCAGAACCGAACCGAACCGGAACCAGAAGCGGAGCCGTGAGGCTGAAATCCTCTCTAAATTGCACGGGCTCCCAGATCTTCAACCGTTTGTCTGATGTATCAGCAGCAGGTTGCTCTTTGGCAGGTTGAGGCTCTGTAGACAGATGCACGAATCATCATATTATTTTTAATGATAAAAAAAAAAAAACTTTAAGACTCCTCTTGGTTCAAATTTTTTAAATCTACCATCTTTATTTTCGTTAAAACTTACCCGTTATTTCTCTCACTGGTTGGATATTTTCAGGAGGTAAATCCTCCAGAGGGCCAGGTTGAAATTCTCCTCCAGCTCCTCTGAAGTCACTTTTAACAAGGAAAACCTTCGTTAAATCATTTCAAAATTAATCGTTTAAATGTATAGCTGCTCTGCGGAGACTTACCAGAAAACAAGTTTCCACGCGGAAGAGAGTGTATTTCAAGCAAACGGTAATCTCTAAGATAAATAAAATGTTATATGTAGTTACTCTGTAGTTTTTAAAAAGCGACAGGATCGAGCAGATAAATTCGTATTCATACCACGACTCATCTTGCCGGCGCAGTCTGATCCCTATGTACTGGTGTTATTTTCTCACCTACACATTTTATACCTTTCGTTTTTCTTTTCGTTTTTTTTTTTTTGTGATGCGCCTGAAAAACAACAGATCCGTTGTCAATACGCATTTTAGAGACATAAAGTAGAGGAAATACAACAGACCCCTGTTGTAAATAAGTATTTTAGAGACACAAAGTGGAGGTAACACCGGTTTTTTCATACCATAGAGGACCTTTTGACCTGAAACTATGTGAATGTTTGTGTGAAACTCTGTGAGTGTTTGTGTTAGTTTCTGCAGATGCGAGCCATCAAATGTTCTGCAAAGGGAGGAGAAGGGTCATGCACACAAGAGCATCTACAGATCATGTTTATGTAAAGCACATCATGTTTGCATAAAGCATCCCATTTTCCCATAAAGCATCCCATGTTCCCATAAAACATTCCATGTTTCCATAAAGCATACTTATTTATTTCTATTTATTTGACACCATCTAGTTTTGCTGAGGGGAGGGACGGAAAGGGGGGGGGGGGTGCGTCGGACTAGGGGCAGGGGTCACGTGGGTCCTGTGGCGGGAAGAGAGGGGGTCAACTGGCGGTCAACTTGGGGGAGTGGGGGGGGTCATAAATTATCTTGACAGAAGGGTGTACTCTATTCTCTCTCACACCTGTCATTTCAGCTCTTACATTACAGTTTTAGCGCTTCCAGCCCATACGAGACTGTTTTTCACAACGTTTGCCCTGAAAGTGCCAGGTACTGCAGATGACAGAAACACACGGGAAAACTCTGCAAAATGCTTCTTCTAATGTAAAATAGTGTTTCCATGCTGGAAAAATCTTATTTTGACGCCGCAGCACATTTGATGCACACCTGTCATTTAAGCTCTTACATTACAGTTTTAGCGCTTCCAGCCCATATGAGACTGTTTTTCACAACGTTTCCCTGAAAGTGCCAGGTACTGCAGATGACAGAAACACACGGAAAAACTCTGCAAAATGCTTCTTCTAATGTAAAATAGTGTTTCCATGCTGGAAAAAGTCTTATTTCTACGCCGGCAGCACATTTGATGCAAACCTGTCATTTCAGCTCTAACCTTACAGTTGTAGCGCTTCCAGCCCATACGAGACTGTTTTTCACAACGTTTGCCCTGAAAGTGCCAGGTACTGCAGATGACAGAAACACACGGGAAAACTCTGCAAAATGCTTCTTCTAATGTAAAATAGTGTTTCCATGCTGGAAAAAGTCTTATTTCTACGCCGGCAGCACATTTGATGCACACCTGTCATTTCAGCTCCAACGGTAAAATTTGACCGTTCCTGCCAATACGAGACTGTTTTTCACAACGTTTGCCCTGAAAGTGCCAGGTACTGCAGATGACAGAAACACACGGAAAAACTCTGCAAAATGCTTCTTCTAATGTAAAATAGTGTTTCCATGCTGGAAAAAGTCTTATTTTGACGCCGGCAGCACATTTGATGCACACCTGTCATTTCAGCTCCAACGGTAAAATTTTACCATTCCTGCCCATACGAGACCTTTTTTCACAATGTTTGCCCTGAAAGTGCCAGGTACTGCAGATGACAGAAACACACGGGAAAACTCTGCAAAATGCTTCTTCTAATGTAAAATAGTGTTTCCATGCTGGAAAAAGTCTTATTTTGACGCCGGCAGCACATTTGATGCACACCTGTCATTTCAGCTCCAACGGTAAAATTTTACCGTTCCTGCCCATATGAGACTGTTTTTCACAACGTTTGCCCTGAAAGTGCCAGGTACTGCAGATGACAGAAACACACAGGAAAACTCTGCAAAATGCTTCTTCTAATGTAAAATAGTGTTTCCATGCTGGAAAAAGTCTGATTTTGACGCCGGCAGCACATTTGATGCACACCTGTCATTTCAGCTCAAACGGTAAAATTTGACCGTTCCTGCCAATAGGAGACTGTTTTTCACAACGTCTGCCCTGATAATGCCAGATACTGCAGATGACAGAAACACACGGGAAAACGCTGCAAAATGCTTCTTCTAATGTAAAATACTGTTTCCATGCTGGAAAAAGTCTTATTTTGACGCCAGCAACATATTTTAGACACATTTCAGCTCTAACTGACTGAAACTTACCGTTTTAAGGATCAAGGATCAAGGATCAAGGAACTTTATTGTCATACCAGGACATTTACATGTTATGGTACGAAATTAGTACTCAGGTCCCAGTTTAAGCCATCAAGAGCAAGACGTGAACAAGAATGAAATCTAAGCATAAGGGCAATGAAATCTAAACATAAGGGTAATAAAATATAAACATTAGAGTAGAGAAATAAATATAACATTAGAGAAAAATAAAATAAACATTAGAGCAGAAATCTATAAACACTGTGAAATTTAAACAATTAAGTAAAGTGAAAATAAGATAAGATAAGGAAGCCGGGTTAGCACGTGCATAAATACTCATGTGCAAGTAGGAGGTAGTGGTAGTGCAGATAGATAAAGTGTTGTAGTGCAGGACTGTCAGTGTGTGGTGGTGGGGGAGGTCGGTCTACAGGGCAGGGCTAGAGTTCAGCAGTCTTACAGCTTCAGGGAAGAAGCTGTTCCTGAGCCTGGTGGTCCTGCTCGGATGCTCCTCAGCCGCCTGCCTGAGGGGAGGGGTTGGAAAAGATTGTGTGCGGATGGGTGGAGTCCTTCATGATGCGGAGGGCCCTCCCTCTGCATCGTGCTTTGTAGAGGTCTGAGGTGGTGGGCAGGCTGTTTCCCACAGTCCTCTGTGCAGCCTTTACCACCCTCTGCAGAGCCTTCCTCTCAGCAGCAGTGCAGCTGCCATGCCACACAGTGATGCAGGTGCAGAGGACGCCTCTCATCACCACAGTGGTAGAAGCTCCTCAGGACTGAGCTTCCAAGTCCAGCTCGCCGCAGCTTCCTGAGGAAGTAGAGGCGCTGGTGGGCCTTCCTGACCAGATAGGATGTGTTGGTGTTCCAGGTAAGGTCCTCGGTGATGTGCACGCCCAGGTACCTGAAGCTGGAGACCACCTCCACAGCTGCTCCTCCGATGTGCAGGGGGGAGAGGGCCTGTCTCTTCTGAAATCCACCACCATCTCCTTGGTCTTTTTCACATTGATGCAGAGGTTGTTGTTTCTGCACCACTGCTCCAGATGTTCCACCTCCTCTCTGTACTCTGACTCATCGTTGTCGGTGATGCGTCCCACTACTGCTGTGTCGTCCGCGAACTTCACTATATGACAGCTGGGGTGTCTCGCCCGAGCAGTCGTATGTCAGCAGGGTGAACAGGAGGGGGCTCAGCACACAGCCCTCACGGCGAGCCAGTGCTGAGGGTGATGGAGGAGGAGATGGTGTTGTGGATTCTGACAGTCTGTGTTCTGTTGGTCAGGAAGTCCAGGACCCAGTTCCCCAGTGTGGGACTCAGACCGAGGAGGGAGAGCTTCTGTACCAAGGTCTGTGGGATGATGGTATTGAAGGCAGATGAGAAGTCCAGGAAGAGCAGACGGACATATGAGTTCCTGCTCTCCAGGTGGGTGAGGGTTGTGTGGACCACTGATGAGATGGCGTCATCAGTGGAGCGGTTCTTCCTGTAGGCGTACTGGTGGGGGTCCACAGTGACATCGATGGAGTTTTGATGTGGCCCATGACCAGCCTCTCAAAGCACTTCATGACTACCGGGTCAGAGCTATGGGTCGGTAGTCATTGGGGCCTGTCACTGTGGAGCACTTGGGGACGGGGACAATTGTGGCAGTCAGGTGGGGACAGTTGCCAGTGACAGTGAGGTGTTGAAGATGTCCGTCAGCACCTCAGACAGCTGGTGTGCACAGTCCCTCAGAACCCGCCCTGGGATGTTGTCAGGGCCTGCAGCTTTGCGGGGGTTAATTCCTATGAGGGTTCTCCTCACGTCAGCTGTGGTCACACTGAGGGGTGTGTCACCGGGGTGGTGTGAGTCTGGTGCAGGAGGGGGGAGTCAGGATCCTCGGCGGGCATAGAACCTATTGAGTGCCTCTGGCAGGAGGGGTCCAGTGGGCATTGTGCATCCCTGGTGTTGTAGTTTGTTATGCACTTGATACCCTTCCACATGCTCCGGGGGTCGTTGGAAGCGTTTCCAGCCATTCTTTCCGTCTTTTTCCCAGCGTCTGCTCTGAAAATTTCATATACTGGGGATCACACAAACATACTGGAAAACTCTGCAAAATTAAAAATACTGTTTCCATGATGAAAAACTCTAATTTTAACACCACTAGCAAGTTTCACACTCACCTTTCGTTGCAGCTCTAACGATCCCGTTATAGCGTTTTCTACCCATGTGAACATCATTTTCACAAAGCCTTCCTTGAAAATACCACATTGCAGATAAAGGAAACAGACGAAAACTCACATTCGTTGTCGGCTATGGCTACCGCTATATCTTGACTAAAAAAGTGAGGCTAGTGAAAAAAAAGAAAAGCAGTGCTCATACTTCTCTATGATTGGTTGGTCACGTTCAAAGGAAGAGCGACGTTAGCTGCCCGGAGAAAAAAACAAAACTAGCCGCTACACCTGGACTAAAAAAGTGAGTCTAGTGAAAAAAAAAAAAAACAGCACTGCTCGTACTTCGCCATGATTGGTTGGTCATGTTCAAAGGATGCCCGAAGTTTGTTGCCCAGATTAAAAAAAAAAACAAAACTTCTCATGCATCTGCACGCACGCATAGAGCAGCAATTAATAGAATGTGCATTATTGACGATAATACGATCTCTCTCCTCTGGCAGATCCTCAACATTTTTTAATCCTTTACTTTCTAATATACTGTAATAAATATCTGTAATTTCCCTAAGAACCCGATCCATCAAGTCAATAAAGTGTAAGTAACACGTTATTAGCCTACAAAATTCAAATGTTATTCAAACGATAACGTCATACAATATAATTTGTCTGTATATCAGACTGGTTTTGCACGTTTAATTTAAAGAATATGCGTGTTGCCAACAGACAGAAGCAGGCAATAGAGCGGTGAAGAGGAAGCTGCAAAACCAGCATTTTGGTAAGTATAATGATTCTTTATTTTTGAGATTGACGGTATTTCACTTTATTTTATTTATCTTAGTCGTGTTTTATATGGAATATACGGGTTGTGGGTCGCAGACTGCACTGTTTTTGCAAACGTTAGCTAGCGAAAAACTGGTTAAGTTAAGCTAACGCTAGCTGCCTGCATTAGCCATGTCACCTTCAGGACAGAGGGATTGCCAGCACATTATCTAAAACCCTCCAGGTTAGAAAACTGTTGGAGCGACAGCCCATTGTTTATAGTTGTCAAGTTACACGTTATGGTATTATGTTACACGTTAGTATGACATTACAGAGGTACTAAGTCAGGGCGGTTTTCCTCTGTTTTGCATGCTCACCATGGTAGTTTATGCTGCAGTTCCAGTAGCACACACGCTTTAAACACTGTGTGAGCTTAAGCTCGGGTAATATTTAACACTGACTCGTTAGCTCAGCAGCCACTGCGGCTCTGAGTTTTTATTGGGTTTAATTTGAACTGGAAGAGGGTTGTTGCTAAGAATCTGATATATCCCTGCTCTTATGTTCAAAATAGTGTCTATTAAAAAGTAAGGTTTTGCTGTCAAACATCAGTCATCTGCATGTGAAAGCGAGAGAGAAAAAGATAGAAATTGAATTGAGTACAAATTTAACTAAAGATGTCATAACTTGAATTGTGATTAAGAATTAAATTGTTGACATCTGAAACTGAAGTCATATATAATTAATGTGCCAATGTCAGCTATTCTTATTGCATGGAAGTCCAATCAAGCAATCAGTCATCTCTTACAGCTCCACCAAGTGAATCAGTCTGGAGTGGGACCTTGGAGGAATCCATCTGGGCAGAGACAGTTATATCTCATATTGGGTAAGATTATGTTATAGAAAAAAAGGCACAATTAACATTGGCTAAGCAGTTAAATTGTTTAACCTCATCAGTAACCAGCCTAATTAAGCATGCATATTTTGCTGTTGAACTGTCCCCTTGCTACAGGTGCAGAGGAAAACCCTGGGCGGTGAGCGTTACTGCAGAAGGCACAGTAATTATCACCACACATCTGTGAAGACAATTTTCAGGTAAAAATTTGTCTGTTACATTTATATTGCTGAAAATGTTTTCTTGTGTGAGATTTAAAATTTAACGTAGTTGAGATTCAGTACAACATCTGTGCTAATATAGCACCTCAGGGAACTCATGTAAATTAAGTTTACTATTCTTGCTGTACTAAGTGGATAGCAAAATACTAGTCCATCGTCTTAGGTAGTGTATTTTTTAGTCTGTTGCAAAACTAGAGATTAATATGAATTAGTTTAATCTATGGATATGTTCATGTGGAAGGGCATCAGGAAGGGCAACAGAAAGAATATCTAAAATGCCAAAAGAACAATAATAAAGCAAATGTTTATTTATGTTTAGGTGATGTTCTCATGCCAATGAGCTGGATGCTTAGCATTGAGGGACAAGTGGTTGCGGGTCCACACCAGAAAAGTGTGGCTGGAATGGCAGTGTTTTTCTCATGCTATTAAGTCTTCAATCTGGTGTACCAAGAGGAGGCCTCGTGCACACTTGAATTCATCCAAAGGTAAGTGCTTCAAAGGGATGCCAGTGGATTATTATTTAGTTACATTTTCATTATGAATAACAAATGGTGTAATTTTTATTAAAATCCCTGCATTTCCATTGTATTGCATTGCAAAGCTTCTTTCTGTTTTAGCTTGCATGGATGGAACATCTGCAATTAATGCAAATTTTTGTTTTGAAGTTTTGCATATTTGGAAAAATGTTGTGGGTTCTGCTGTCTCTTCAAACAATGTATTTCATTAAATGTCTTTTTCTCTGATTTTGTGACTTCAGATGCTTCATCAGGATCAACCCAACCTCTGGTACAAAGATGACCAAGTGGATCAGTCCAGGAAGTGGGAAGGTGCACGAGAAGAGTAACAACAGTGTCAGCCCTCATGTCTCTGCACTTCTCAAAAGATTAACAGACTATGGATGGCTTTGAGTGTGTTGCAAGGAAAATGGCACATGGTATTTCTTTAACAAAAGTGGTTTCAAAATAAGCTTTTTACAAGTTACATGTTTGACGTTGCTACACATTTGAGTTGACCATGAATGACTATGCTGCAATAGTCTTGTGCAGTCTGTCCTGGGTTTATGCTTTCCATGCATGTGCTTATTGGCTAATAAAAAGGAAAGTTACCTTAAGTTTAATACATTTCATACACATCTGGTGTGCAATCTGGTACACTGTATTGAATATAATTGCATAATATAATAAACACTGTATTGAGTCCTAATAAATATGTTTTTTCGTCACTTTTTTATTTAAGAGCTCAAGATAATCTAAAGTAGTTTTGATATATTTTGGATTATCAGCAGCCACAGCGTGCCTAATTTGCTAAATGTGAAAAAATTAACTGTAAACCCATTCTACAGTAAGATACTGAATTATGAATAAGTAACAGCTGTTTATTGGCAACATTAGTTGCCAGCAGGGCTGGACTGGGACAAAAAAATGGCCCTGGCATTTTTGGCTTAGACCGCCTCTCATAATTAGCTTTTTAGTCAATCTGTAAAGGATAGCCATGACCGACAAACGAAAGTGAGTTTTCCACTGTGTTTCCCTCATCTGCAATTTGGTATTTTAAGGGATGGCTTTGTGAAAAAGACGTTTCACATGGGCAGAAAACATAACTGGAAGGTTGGAGCTGAAATGAAAGGTGAGTGTGAAACTATCAGCTGGCGTTAAGAGTTTTTTTAAGAATGGAAATACTATTGTCAACTAGAAGAAGTATTTTGCAGAGTTTTCAAGTGTGTTTCTATCATGTGTACTATTTGGCATTGTCACAGCAGACGTTGGCTGGAAACTGTCACACTCTGCTCCAGCCATGGACTCAGTACTTTTCCACTGCCCTGCTCACACCACACCCACTGATCACCACACCCACTCTCAGTCACTGACCACACACCTGCTCTCACTCACTAATCACACACCTGCTCTCACTCACCAATCAGCTCACCTACCAGTATATATTCTCCAGCCTCACACTCACTCAGTGCCAGATTGTTCTCTGCAATGCAAGACTTTCCAGCGATTACCTGCCTGTCTTCCCGGTACCGACCCTGCCTGATTACGACCTGCCTGTTTTGCCTGACCCCCGGTAAATTACCTCTGCTTTCTGTTTTGACCACGAGCTCAGCCTGTCTCTCTCTGGACTGTTCGCCTGATTCTGCCTGCCTCCCTGTTACTGAACTTTTGCCTGTCTTGACCAAGCCTCCTGCCCAGCCCGTGAACTGTTTTGTGTGCCAGTTAATAAACCTATTAACTGATCATCAGTTCGTTGCCTGTTTTGTACTGCACTTGGGTTCATACTATACCCGTCACAGTACAATCTGGCCAGTCATGGACCCAGCAGAACCACCGACACCACGGGATCGGTTTGAAAGAATCGAGAGAGTGCTCATGCTTCATGAGCAACGGATGGAGGAGGCTGCTGCCCATGCCAGACAAGCTGCGGAGGCCCAAGCCAGGGCCATCACAGCCCTCACAGCTCAACTGCAACAGCTGACCTCCACCCTTTCCTCTCCAGCGGCCACAGTCTCTGCACCAGCACCTCCACCTCCTGCTCCAGCTCCAACTCTGCCAAGGATGATATCAGAACCCGGCTGGGGGCCCCAGAGCGCTACAATGGGGATCCCAAGCTCTGTCGTCCCTTCCTGATTTCCTGTTCTCTTCTGTTCAGTCTACAGCCACACACATTTGCCACTGAGGGAGCTAAGGTGGCATACGTCATCAGCAACCTGACAGATAGAGCTCTTCTCTGGGGAACTGCAGAGTGGGAGAGGCAGACTCCTGCCTGTGCTTCATTCCAGGCCTTCTCGGAGGAGCTGTGCAAGGTCTTCGGGCTGGGAGCTATGGGTCCAGATGGCACTTCTGAGATTCTCTCCATACGGCAGGGGAATCAGTCCGTGGCAGATTACTCCATCGACTTCCGGACCAAGGCCCGTCAGAGTGACTGGAACCTGGCTGCACTCCGGGATGCCTTTCTGCATGGTCTAGCAGAATATATCAAAGATGAACTGGTTTCTTATCCTCTACCTGCCACACTGGATGAACTCATCGAGCTCAGCACTCGACTGGACCTCCGTGTCAGGGCCCGGAGAAGAGAGAGGAGACAGAACCCTGCACTTTCCACTGCAGCTCACCACCTGTCCCCATCCGCTTCGTCCCCGCCCTCACCTGCAACACCGGTCTCTGCTGACCCAGAACCAATGCAACTGGGTCGCACTAGACTCACACCTGAGGAGCGTCAGCGTCGCCGGATGGGGAACCTCTGTATGTACTGCGGGAAAGCTGGACATTTTATCTCTCTCTGTCCGTTAAAAGGCAGAGCTCCCCAGTGAATGAGGAAGTCCTGGTGAGTCATGCGGGAGTGAAATCTTCCTCTCAGGTTAAACGCCCCCTCTTTCAAGTCCAGCTTCTTCTCTCTGAGGACTCCCACACCCTGGCCACCTTCATTGACTCTGGTTCTGATGGCAATATTATGGACGAGGGCTTGGCTATGCAACTCGGGCTAGAGGGATTCCCTCAACCCACCGATTCCTGCCAGGGACCTGGATGGTCCTGTTCACATGCTGATTTCTGGTAACCATCATGAGACCATCCAGTTTCTTCTCCTGCCCTCATCCAACATTCCTCTGATCCTGGGCTTCCCATGGCTCCGCAAACACAACCCGCATGTCGACTGGACCACAGCCACTATCCTCAGCTGGAGCAGTTTCTGCCACCAGGTCTGCCTTCGGGATGCATCTAGGCCTCGCCAGACTACGCTCCCCAGCACCTGCCCGGACCTGGCCAGAGTCCCCACTGAGTACCACGACCTCAGGGAAGTGTTCAGTAAGGCCAAAGCTACCTCGCTGCCCCCACCGCCGCCTTTATGACTGTTGTATTGATCTGAAGCCTGGCGCGTCACCTCCTAAGGGGCGCCTCTACTCTCTTTCCGGTCCAGAGCGGGAGGCCATGGAGAACTATATTAATGACTCTCTGGCTGCTGGAATCATACGCCCGTCCTCATCTCCTGCAGGGGCAGGATTCTTTTTGTGGACAAAAAGACAAGACCCTCGCCCTTGCATCGATTACCGGGTCTCAACGACATCACCATCAAGAACCGGTACCCCTACCACTCATTTCCTCTGCCCATGAGCTACTTCAAGGGGCCAAGATCTTCACCAAGCTTGACCTTCGTAATGCCTACCACCTCGTACGCATCAGGGAGGGGGACGAGTGGAAGACTGCTTTCAACACCCCCACTGGACATTATGAATATTTGGTGATGCCATTTGGTCTCACCAATGCCCCCGCCGCCTTCCAAGCCTTGGTGAATGATGTCCTCTGGGACATGATCAATAAATATGTGTTTGTCTACTTAGATGACATTCTTATCTTTTCCACCTGCCTTGAGGATCACATTCACCATGTCAGGACTGTGTTGCAGCGCCTCTTGGAGAATTCGCTGTTTGTTAAGGCTGAGAAATGCAGAGTTCCACACCCAGTCAGTGGCCTTTCTTGGCTACATTGTGGCCGAGGGATGCTTGGAGATGGATCCTGCTAAGGTGGAGGCGGTAAAGTCCTGGCCAGTTCCTGAGACCCGTAAGCAACTGCAGCGTTTCCTGGGTTTTGCAAACTTTTATCGACGCTTCATCCGGAACTATAGCTCCATTGCTGCTCCCTCACCATGTTGACCTCCCCAAGATTCCCTTCCGCTGGTCCCACGGTGCAGACTCTGCTTTCCGGACTCTGAAGAACCGTTTCAGCTCAGCACCCATCCTCCAGTTCCCGGACATTGAACGGCAGTTCGTTGTGGAGGTGGATGCTTCCGATGTTGGAGTGGGTGCAGTTCTATCTCAGCGAGCAGCAGGTGACCAGAAACTGCATCCATGCGCCTTCTTCTCTCGGCGCCTTTCACCTGCTGAGGGAAATTATGACATTGGCAATCGGGAGCTTCTGGCTGTCAAGCTGGCCCTAGAGGAGTGGCGACACTGGCTTGAAGGGACTAAGCAGCCCTTTTTAGTTTGGACAGATCACAAGAACCTGGAGTACATCCGAACTGCTAAGAGACTCAACTCCCGACAGGCACGATGGGCCCTCTTCTTCACCAGGTTTGATTTCTCCCTCTCCTACAGACCCGGCTCCCGCAATGTCAAACCAGACGCATTGTCACGCCAGTTTCAGAGAGAAGGGGACGAATCCATCTCTACAGACACCATCTACAGACACCATCCTACCATCTCCTTATGTGGCATCCCTGACGTGGGAGATCGAGGAGAGGGTGAGAGCCTCTACGGAGGGGGAGGCTGGTCCCAGTGCTTGCCCCCCAGATCGCCTGTATGTGCCTGCAGCCCTAAGGTCAGAAGTACTCCAGTGGGCTCACGCTTCTAAGTTTTCCTGTCATCCGGGGATCCAGAGAACCTGCGACGTCCTCCAGCAACGCTTCTGGTGGTCCACATTAGAGGAGGACACCCGGGAATATGTCAATGCCTGCCCTACCTGCAACCAGAACAAATCTTCCCGTCAGGCCCCGTCTGGTCTTCTACAGCCACTTCCTGTGCCGCATCGTCCCTGGTCACACATTTCTATAGACTTTGTCACTGGTCTACCATCATCTGAGGGGAAGACAGCCATACTTACGATTGTGGACCGCTTCTCTAAGATGGCCCACTTCGTCCCCTTACCCAAGCTTCCATCAGCTAAAGAGACTGCCCAACTAATTCTTGACCATGTTTTCCGTCTCCATGGGATTCCTGTGGATGTGGTCTCAGACAGGGGACCCCAATTTTCTTCTGTGTTCTGGCAGGAGTTCTGCAGTTTGCTGGGAGCCACACCTAGTCTGTCATCAGGGTTCCATCCTCAATCCAATGGCCAGACTGAAAGAATGAACCAACAGATGGAAACAGCCCTTCGGTGTACTGTGTCCCAGAACCCATCTTCCTGGTCCCAGCAGCTGTTGTGGGTAGAATATGCTCACAACACTTTGACAAGCTCTGCCACAGGCCTGTCTCCTTTCCAGTGCGCCTATGGATATCAGCCACCCCTCTTCCCAGCCCTGGAGAAGGAGGCCTCTTGCCCTTCAGTTCAAGCCTTCCTCCATCGCTGTCATCGGACCTGGGCCAGAGCTAGAGCCTCCCTCCTGAAAGCTGCAGGCCGGTACTCCTCTGCTGCCAACCGTCATCGCTCCCAAGCTCCAGAATATCAGGTGGGCCAGAAGGTCTGGCTCTCCACCCGTGACCTTCCACTGCGGGTGGAGTCCAACAAGCTGGCTCCCAAGTTCATCGGACCGTTCCCCATCGAAAGAGTCATCAATCCTGTGGCAGTCAGGCTCAAGCTTCCCCGGTCCATGAGGGTTCACCCAACCTTCCATGTGTCCAAGGTCAAGCCAGTCCGGGAGAGCCCTCTGGTGCCTGCTGCTCCTCCACCGCCTCCTCCTCGCTTCATTGATGGGGGACTCACCTATGCTGTGCGCCGCATCATCCGCTCCCGTGTACGTGGCAGAGGCCTTCAGTATCTCGTTGACTGGGAGGGTTATGGCCCAGAGGAAAGATCTTGGGTTCCTGCTCGTCACATTTTGGACCGACAGCTCCTCCGTGACTTTCATCGGCAGCATCCAGACCAGCCCTCTCACAGCATGGTCGGGGGTTTCCCTCGTCGAGGGGTGCGTGCTGTCGGCCCTATTGCTGCTCTAGCTCCTGAGCCAGAGGAGGATTCCCTGTCGCAAACGGGAGATCTGCAGGTGACCTTGTCCTCCTCTCAGAAATTCTAACCCACCTTCCAGTTTTCCCCCTCCTCCCGCCCTGGCTCATGGGACCTTTTGGGGACGTCGGGAGCCGTCCCTTGAGGGGGGGGTTCTGTCACACTCTGCTCCAGCCATGGACTCAGTACTTTTCCACTGCCCTGCTCACACTCTGCTCCAGCCATGGACTCAGTACTTTTCCACTGCCCTGCTCACACCACACCCACTGATCACCACACCCACTCTCAGTCACTGACCACACACCTGCTCTCACTCACTAATCACACACCTGCTCTCACTCACCAATCAGCTCACCTACCAGTATATATTCTCCAGCCTCACACTCACTCAGTGCCAGATTGTTCTCTGCAATGCAAGACTTTCCAGCGATTACCTGCCTGTCTTCCCGGTACCGACCCTGCCTGATTACGACCTGCCTGTTTTGCCTGACCCCGTGTAAATTACCTCTGCTTTCTGTTTTGACCACGAGCTCAGCCTGTCTCTCTCTGGACTGTTCGCCTGATTCTGCCTGCCTCCCTGTTACTGAACTTTTGCCTGTCTTGACCAAGCCTCCTGCCCAGCCCGTGAACTGTTTTGTGTGCCAGTTAATAAACCTATTAACTGATCATCAGTTCGTTGCCTGTTTTGTACTGCACTTGGGTTCATACTATACCCGTCACAGAAACGCTTATAACTGTAATGTTAGAGCTGAAATGTGTTGCTGGCGTAAAAATTAGACTTTTTCCAGCATGGAAACACTGTTGTCAACTAGAAAAGTATTTTGCAGAGTTTTCAAGTGTGTTTCTATCATATGTAATATATGGCATTGTCACAGCAGACGTGATATAGTCGCTCTTTTTGGCTGGAAACGCTTATAGCTGAAATGAATGAAATGTGTTGCTGGCGTCAAAATTAGACTTTTTCCAGCATGGAAACACTGTTGTCAACTAGAAGAAGTATTTTGCAGAGTTTTCAAGTGTGTTTCTATCATGTGTACTATTTGGCATTGTCACAGCAGACGTTGGCTGGAAACGCTTATAACTGTAATGTTAGAGCTGAAATGTGTTGCTGGCGTCAAAATTAGACTTTTCCCAGCATGGAAACACTGTTGTCAACTTGAAGAAGTATTTTGCAGAGTTTTCAAGTGTGTTTCTATCATGTGTACTATTTGGCATTGTCACAGCAGACGTTGGCTGGAAACGCTTATAACTGTAATGTTAGAGCTGAAATGTGTTGCTGGCGTCAAAATTAGACTTTTTCCAGCATGGAAACACTGTTGTCAACTAGAAGAAGTATTTTGCAGAGTTTTCAAGTGTGTTTCTATCAGTTGGCATTGTCACAGCAGACGTGATATAGTCGCTCCTCTTGGCTGGAAACGCTTATAGCTGAAATGAATGAAATGTGTTGCTGGTGTCAAAATTAGACTTTTTCCAGCATGGAAACACTGTTGTCAACTAGAAGAAGTATTTTGCAGAGTTTTCGAGTGTGTTTCTATCATGTGTAATATTTGGCATTGTCACAGCAGACGTGATATAGTCGCTCCTCTTGGCTGGAAATGCTTATAACTGTAATGTTAGAGCTGAAATGTGTTGCTGGCGTCAAAATTAGACTTTTTCCAGCATGGAAACACTGTTGTCAACTAGAAGAAGTATTTTGCAGAGTTTTCAAGTGTGTTTCTATCATGTGCACTATTTGGCATTGTCACAGCAGGCGTTGGCTGGAAACGCTTATAACTGTAATGTTAGAGCTGAAATGTGTTGCTGGCGTCAAAATTAGACTTTTTCCAGCATGGAAACACTGTTGTCAACTAGAAGAAGTATTTTGCAGAGTTTTCAAGTGTGTTTCTATCATTTGGCATTGTCACAGCAGACGTGATATAGTCGCTCCTCTTGGCTGGAAACGCTTATAGCTGAAATGAATGAAATGTGTTGCTGGCGTCAAAATTAGATTTTTTCCAGCATGGAAACACTGTTGTCAACTAGAAGAAGTATTTTGCAGAGTTTTCAAGTGTGTTTCTATCATGTGTACTATTTGGCATTGTCACAGCAGACGTTGGCTGGAAACGCTTATAACTGTAATGTTAGAGCTGAAATGAATAAAATGTGTTGCTGTGTTGCAACACATTTCATTCATGTCAGCTATAAGCGTTTCCAGCCAAGAGGAGCGACTATATCACGTCTGCTGTGACAATGCCAAATAATAGAAACACACTTGAAAACTCTGCAAAATACTTCTTCTAGTTGACAACAGTGTTTCCATGCTGGAAAAAGTCTAATTTTGACGCCAGCAACACATTTCATTCATTTCAGCTATAAGCGTTTCCAGCCAAGAGGAGCGACTATATCACGCCTGCTGTGACAATGCCAACTGATAGAAACACACTTGAAAACTCTGCAAAATACTTCTTCTAGTTGACAACAGTGTTTCCATGCTGGAAAAGTCTAATTTTGACGCCAGCAACACATTTCATTCATTTCAGCTATAAGCGTTTCCAGCCAAGAGGAGCGACTATATCACGTCTGCTGTGACAATGCCAAATGATAGAAACACACTTGAAAACTTTGCAAAATACTTCTTCTAGTATTTCCATTCTTAAAAAAACTCTTAATGCCAGCTGGTAGTTTCACAGTCACCTTTCATTTCAGCTCTAACGTTCCAGTTATGTTTTCTGCCCATGTGAAATACCAAATTGCAGATGAGGGAAACACAGTGGAAAACTCACTTTTCGTTGTCGGTCATGGCTATCCTTTACAGATTGACTAAAAGAGCTATGTCAGTAAAGTAAAAAAACAGCATTTCTCCTACTTCGCCATGATTGGTTGGTCACGTTCAAAGGAAGCGCCAAGTTTGTTGCCAAGGAAACAAAACAACTTCTCATGCACCTGTTCGCACGCATAGAGAGCTGCAATTAATAGAATGTGCCCTATATTCTTTAATATGATCTCTCTCGTCTGGCAGATTGTCAACACTTTCTAATCTTTCAAGATCATATATCGTCATATCCTACATCACTACTCTCGAACATGCGTGTTCTAATTGAAAATAGTGTTTCCATACTCAAAAAAATATCTTAACGCCAGCAGCACATTTTATGCACACCTTTCATTTCAGCGTCAAATGACTGCGCATTACAGTTATAGCGATTTCAGTCCATATGAATGTGTTTTTCACAAAGCCTGCCCTGAAAATGCCATACTGCAGATCACACAAACACACTGGAAAACTCTGGAAGATGCTTCTTCTAATTTAAAATAGTGTTTCCATGATGAAAAAACTCTTATTTTGATACCAGCAGCAAGTTTCACACTCACCTTTCATTTCAGTTCTAACGATCCAGTTGTAGCGTTTTAATCCGTCTGAACATCTTTTTTCACAACGCCTTCCTTGAAAATACCACATTGCAGATGAGGGAAACACAGAGGAAACTCACTTTCGTTGTCGGCTATGGCTACCCGCTACATCTGGGGTCGATTTCATGAAGGAGGTTCAACAAACTCTGAGTATGAGTGTTAACCCTGAGTTGACAAACCCTGAGTTGAAAAACTCTGAGTTTCCTGTTTCAACACAGCTGATTCACATTAGTTTTGTCAACTCTGAGTATGTTGACTCGAGTTAAGCGCGTGCACCACGACTAGAAATAAGCCATCATCAATGGAGCCCCGATTCCTTGATTCACCATGGAAGCGGATCAAAAGAGCGCGCTCAACATTTTTTTTCACCCTGGAGCTTGAAATTTTGATGGAGGCATACGGTGAATATGAGCATATTTTCCGAAAAAAAAGCAACACAGTGGCAGCGGCAAAAGATAGAGAAAACGCATGGGAAAA
>JAFBJY010001426.1:0-38406 GCA_016801885.1 Toxotes chatareus
GGTAATCTCTAAGATAAATAAAATGTTATATGTAGTTACTCTGTAGTTTTTAAAAGCGACAGGATCGAGCAGATAAATTCGTATTCATACCACGACTCATCTTGCCGGGCGCAGTCTGATCCCTATGTACTGGTGTTATTTTCTCACCTACACATTTTATACCTTTCGTTTTTCTTTCGTTTTTTTTTTTGTGATGCGCCTGAAAAACAACAGATCCGTTGTCAATACGCATTTTAGAGACATAAAGTAGAGGAAATACAACAGACCCCTGTTGTAAATAAGTATTTTAGAGACACAAAGTGGAGGTAACACCGGTTTTTTTCATACCATAGAGGACCTTTTGACCTGAAACTATGTGAATGTTTGTGTGAAACTCTGTGAGTGTTTGTGTTAGTTTCTGCAGATGCGAGCCATCAAATGTTCTGCAAAGGGGAGGAGAAGGGTCGCGGCACACAAGAGCATCTACAGATCATGTTTGCGTAAAGCACATCATGTTTGCATAAAGCATCCCATTTTCCCATAAAGCATCCCATGTTCCCATAAAACATTCCATGTTTCCATAAAGCATACTTATTTATTTCTATTTATTTGACACCATCTAGTTTTGCTGAGGGAGGGACGGAAAGGGAGGGGGGGGGGTGCGTCGGACTAGGGGCAGGGGTCACGTGGGTCCTGTGGCGGGAAGAGAGGGGTCAACTGGCGGTCAACTTGGGGGGTGTGGGGGGTCATAAATTATCTTGACAGAAGGGTGTACTCTATTCTCTCTCACACCTGTCATTTCAGCTCTTACATTACAGTTTTAGCGCTTCCAGCCCATACGAGACTGTTTTTCACAACGTTTGCCCTGAAAGTGCCAGGTACTGCAGATGACAGAAACACACGGGAAAACTCTGCAAAATGCTTCTTCTAATGTAAAATAGTGTTTCCATGCTGGAAAAAATCTTATTTTGACGCCGGCAGCACATTTGATGCACACCTGTCATTTAAGCTCTTACATTACAGTTTTAGCGCTTCCAGCCCATATGAGACTGTTTTTCACAACGTTTCCCCTGAAAGTGCCAGGTACTGCAGATGACAGAAACACACGGGAAAACTCTGCAAAATGCTTCTTCTAATGTAAAATAGTGTTTCCATGCTGGAAAAAGTCTTATTTCTACGCCGGCAGCACATTTGATGCAAACCTGTCATTTCAGCTCTAACCTTACAGTTGTAGCGCTTCCAGCCCATACGAGACTGTTTTTCACAACGTTTGCCCTGAAAGTGCCAGGTACTGCAGATGACAGAAACACACGGGAAAACTCTGCAAAATGCTTCTTCTAATGTAAAATAGTGTTTCCATGCTGGAAAAAGTCTTATTTCTACGCCGGCAGCACATTTGATGCACACCTGTCATTTCAGCTCCAACGGTAAAATTTGACCGTTCCTGCCAATACGAGACTGTTTTTCACAACGTTTGCCCTGAAAGTGCCAGGTACTGCAGATGACAGAAACACACGGGAAAACTCTGCAAAATGCTTCTTCTAATGTAAAATAGTGTTTCCATGCTGGAAAAAGTCTTATTTTGACGCCGGCAGCACATTTGATGCACACCTGTCATTTCAGCTCCAACGGTAAAATTTTACCATTCCTGCCCATACGAGACCTTTTTTCACAATGTTTGCCCTGAAAGTGCCAGGTACTGCAGATGACAGAAACACACGGGAAAACTCTGCAAAATGCTTCTTCTAATGTAAAATAGTGTTTCCATGCTGGAAAAAGTCTTATTTTGACGCCGGCAGCACATTTGATGCACACCTGTCATTTCAGCTCCAACGGTAAAATTTTACCGTTCCTGCCCATATGAGACTGTTTTTCACAACGTTTGCCCTGAAAGTGCCAGGTACTGCAGATGACAGAAACACACAGGAAAACTCTGCAAAATGCTTCTTCTAATGTAAAATAGTGTTTCCATGCTGGAAAAAGTCTGATTTTGACGCCGGCAGCACATTTGATGCACACCTGTCATTTCAGCTCAAACGGTAAAATTTGACCGTTCCTGCCAATAGGAGACTGTTTTTCACAACGTCTGCCCTGATAATGCCAGATACTGCAGATGACAGAAACACACGGAAAAACGCTGCAAAATGCTTCTTCTAATGTAAAATACTGTTTCCATGCTGGAAAAAGTCTTATTTTGACGCCAGCAACATATTTTAGACACATTTCAGCTCTAACTGACTGAAACTTACCGTTTTAAGGATCAAGGATCAAGGATCAAGGAACTTTATTGTCATACCAGGACATTTACATGTTATGGTACGAAATTAGTACTCAGGTCCCAGTTTAAGCCATCAAGAGCAAGACGTGAACAAGAATGAAATCTAAGCATAAGGGCAATGAAATCTAAACATAAGGGTAATAAAATATAAACATTAGAGTAGAGAAATAAATATAACATTAGAGAAAAATAAAAATAAACATTAGAGCAGAAATCTATAAACACTGTGAAATTTAAACAATTAAGTAAAGTGAAAATAAGATAAGATAAGGAAGCCGAAGTTAGCACGTGCATAAATACTCATGTGCAAGTAGGAGGTAGTGGTAGTGCAGATAGATAAAGTGTTGTAGTGCAGGACTGTCAGTGTGTGGTGGTGGGGGGAGGTCGGTCTACAGGGCAGGGCTAGAGTTCAGCAGTCTTACAGCTTCAGGGAAGAAGCTGTTCCTGAGCCTGGTGGTCCTGCTCGGATGCTCCTCAGCCGCCTGCCTGAGGGAGGGGTTGGAAAAGATTGTGTGCGGGATGGGTGGAGTCCTTCATGATGCGGAGGGCCCTCCCTCTGCATCGTGCTTTGTAGAGGTCTGAGGTGGTGGGCAGGCTGTTTCCCACAGTCCTCTGTGCAGCCTTTACCACCCTCTGCAGAGCCTTCCTCTCAGCAGCAGTGCAGCTGCCATGCCACACAGTGATGCAGGTGCAGAGGACGCTCTCCACCGCACAGTGGTAGAAGCTCCTCAGGACTGAGCTTCCAAGTCCAGCTCGCCGCAGCTTCCTGAGGAAGTAGAGGCGCTGGTGGGCCTTCCTGACCAGATAGGATGTGTTGGTGTTCCAGGTAAGGTCCTCGGTGATGTGCACGCCCAGGTACCTGAAGCTGGAGACCACCTCCACAGCTGCTCCTCCGATGTGCAGGGGGGGGAGAGGGCGCCTGTCTCTTCTGAAATCCACCACCATCTCCTTGGTCTTTTTCACATTGATGCAGAGGTTGTTGTTTCTGCACCACTGCTCCAGATGTTCCACCTCCTCTCTGTACTCTGACTCATCGTTGTCGGTGATGCGTCCCACTACTGCTGTGTCGTCCGCGAACTTCACTATATGACAGCTGGGGTGTCTCGCCGAGCAGTCGTATGTCAGCAGGGTGAACAGGAGGGGGCTCAGCACACAGCCCTGCGGCGAGCCAGTGCTGAGGGTGATGGAGGAGGAGATGGTGTTGTGGATTCTGACAGTCTGTGTTCTGTTGGTCAGGAAGTCCAGGACCCAGTTCCCCAGTGTGGGACTCAGACCGAGGAGGGAGAGCTTCTGTACCAAGGTCTGTGGGATGATGGTATTGAAGGCAGATGAGAAGTCCAGGAAGAGCAGACGGACATATGAGTTCCTGCTCTCCAGGTGGGTGAGGGTTGTGTGGACCACTGATGAGATGGCGTCATCAGTGGAGCGGTTCTTCCTGTAGGCGTACTGGTGGGGGTCCACAGTGACATCGATGGAGTTTTTGATGTGGCCCATGACCAGCCTCTCAAAGCACTTCATGACTACCGGGGTCAGAGCTATGGGTCGGTAGTCATTGGGGCCTGTCACTGTGGAGCACTTGGGGACGGGGACAATTGTGGCAGTCAGGTGGGGACAGTTGCCAGTGACAGTGAGGTGTTGAAGATGTCCGTCAGCACCTCAGACAGCTGGTGAGCACAGTCCCTCAGAACCCGCCCTGGGATGTTGTCAGGGCCTGCAGCTTTGCGGGGGTTAATTCCTATGAGGGTTCTCCTCACGTCAGCTGTGGTCACACTGAGGGGTGTGTCACCGGGGGGTGGTGTGAGTCTGGTGCAGGAGGGGGGGGAGTCAGGATCCTCGAAGCGGGCATAGAACCTATTGAGTGCCTCTGGCAGGGAGGGGTCCAGTGGGCATTGTGCATCCCTGGTGTTGTAGTTTGTTATGCACTTGATACCCTTCCACATGCTCCGGGGGTCGTTGGAAGCGTTTCCAGCCATTCTTTCCGTCTTTTTCCCAGCGTCTGCTCTGAAAATTTCATATACTGGGGATCACACAAACATACTGGAAAACTCTGCAAAATTAAAAATACTGTTTCCATGATGAAAAACTCTAATTTTAACACCACTAGCAAGTTTCACACTCACCTTTCGTTGCAGCTCTAACGATCCCGTTATAGCGTTTTCTACCCATGTGAACATCATTTTCACAAAGCCTTCCTTGAAAATACCACATTGCAGATAAAGGAAACAGACGAAAACTCACATTCGTTTTGTCGGCTATGGCTACCGCTATATCTTGACTAAAAAAGTGAGGCTAGTGAAAAAAAAAAAGAAAGCAGTGCTCATACTTCTCTATGATTGGTTGGTCACGTTCAAAGGAAGAGCGACGTTAGCTGCCGGAGAAAAAAAACAAAACTAGCCGCTACACCTGGACTAAAAAGTGAGTCTAGTGAAAAAAAAAGCACTGCTCGCATTTCGCCATGATTGGTTGGTCATGTTCAAAGGATGCCCGAAGTTTGTTGCCCAGATTAAAAAAAAAAAAAAACAAAACTTCTCATGCATCTGCACGCACGCATAGAGCAGCAATTAATAGAATGTGCATTATTGACGATAATACGATCTCTCTCCTCTGGCAGATCCTCAACATTTTTTAATCCTTTACTTTCTAATATACTGTAATAAATATCTGTAATTTCCCTAAGAACCCGATCCATCAAGTCAATAAAGTGTAAGTAACACGTTATTAGCCTACAAAATTCAAATGTTATTCAAACGATAACGTCATACAATATAATTTGTCTGTATATCAGACTGGTTTTGCACGTTTAATTTAAAGAATATGCGTGTTGCCAACAGACAGAAGCAGGCAATAGAGCGGTGAAGAGGAAGCTGCAAAACCAGCATTTTGGTAAGTATAATGATTCTTTATTTTTGAGATTGACGGTATTTCACTTTATTTTATTTATCTTAGTCGTGTTTTATATGGAATATACGGGTTGTGGGTCGCAGACTGCACTGTTTTTGCAAACGTTAGCTAGCGAAAAACTGGTTAAGTTAAGCTAACGCTAGCTGCCTGCATTAGCCATGTCACCTTCAGGACAGAGGGATTGCCAGCACATTATCTAAAACCCTCCAGGTTAGAAAACTGTTGGAGCGACAGCCCATTGTTTATAGTTGTCAAGTTACACGTTATGGTATTATGTTACACGTTAGTATGACATTACAGAGGTACTAAGTCAGGGCGGTTTTCCTCTGTTTTGCATGCTCACCATGGTAGTTTATGCTGCAGTTCCAGTAGCACACACGCTTTAAACACTGTGTGAGCTTAAGCTCGGGTAATATTTAACACTGACTCGTTAGCTCAGCAGCCACTGCGGCTCTGAGTTTTATTGGGTTTAATTTGAACTGGAAGAGGGTTGTTGCTAAGAATCTGATATATCCCTGCTCTTATGTTCAAAATAGTGTCTATTAAAAAGTAAGGTTTTGCTGTCAAACATCAGTCATCTGCATGTGAAAGCGAGAGAGAAAAGATAGAAATTGAATTGAGTACAAATTTAACTAAAGATGTCATAACTTGAATTGTGATTAAGAATTAAATTGTTGACATCTGAAACTGAAGTCATATATAATTAATGTGCCAATGTCAGCTATTCTTATTGCATGGAAGTCCAATCAAGCAATCAGTCATCTCTTACAGCTCCACCAAGTGAATCAGTCTGGAGTGGGACCTTGGAGGAATCCATCTGGGCAGAGACAGTTATATCTCATATTGGGTAAGATTATGTTATAGAAAAAGGCACAATTAACATTGGCTAAGCAGTTAAATTGTTTAACCTCATCAGTAACCAGCCTAATTAAGCATGCATATTTTGCTGTTGAACTGTCCCCTTGCTACAGGTGCAGAGGAAAACCCTGGGCGGTGAGCGTTACTGCAGAAGGCACAGTAATTATCACCACACATCTGT
This sequence comes from Toxotes chatareus, assembly GCA_016801885.1. NCBI lineage: Eukaryota > Metazoa > Chordata > Actinopteri > Toxotidae > Toxotes > Toxotes chatareus. The sequence continues at coordinate 6,198 of JAFBJY010001426.1, forward strand.
GAAGACAATTTTCAGGTAAAAATTTGTCTGTTACATTTATATTGCTGAAAATGTTTTCTTGTGTGAGATTTAAAATTTAACGTAGTTGAGATTCAGTACAACATCTGTGCTAATATAGCACCTCAGGGAACTCATGTAAATTAAGTTTACTATTCTTGCTGTACTAAGTGGATAGCAAAATACTAGTCCATCGTCTTAGGTAGTGTATTTTTTAGTCTGTTGCAAAACTAGAGATTAATATGAATTAGTTTAATCTATGGATATGTTCATGTGGAAGGGCATCAGGAAGGGCAACAGAAAGAATATCTAAAAATGCCAAAAGAACAATAATAAAGCAAATGTTTATTTATGTTTAGGTGATGTTCTCATGCCAATGAGCTGGATGCTTAGCATTGAGGGACAAGTGGTTGCGGGTCCACACCAGAAAAGTGTGGCTGGAATGGCAGTGTTTTTCTCATGCTATTGCGTCTTCAATCTGGTGTACCAAGAGGAGGCCTCGTGCACACTTGAATTCATCCAAAGGTAAGTGCTTCAAAGGGGATGCCAGTGGATTATTATTTAGTTACATTTTTCATTATGAATAACAAATGGTGTAATTTTTATTAAAATCCCTGCATTTCCATTGTATTGCATTGCAAAGCTTCTTTCTGTTTTAGCTTGCATGGATGGAACATCTGCAATTAATGCAAATTTTTGTTTTGAAGTTTTGCATATTTGGAAAAATGTTGTGGGTTCTGCTGTCTCTTCAAACAATGTATTTCATTAAATGTCTTTTTCTCTGATTTTGTGACTTCAGATGCTTCATCAGGATCAACCCAACCTCTGGTACAAAGATGACCAAGTGGATCAGTCCAGGAAGTGGGAAGGTGCACGAGAAGAGTAACAACAGTGTCAGCCCTCATGTCTCTGCACTTCTCAAAAGATTAACAGACTATGGATGGCTTTGAGTGTGTTGCAAGGAAAATGGCACATGGTATTTCTTTAACAAAAGTGGTTTCAAAATAAGCTTTTTACAAGTTACATGTTTGACGTTGCTACACATTTGAGTTGACCATGAATGACTATGCTGCAATAGTCTTGTGCAGTCTGTCCTGGGTTTATGCTTTCCATGCATGTGCTTATTGGCTAATAAAAGGAAAGTTACCTTAAGTTTAATACATTTCATACACATCTGGTGTGCAATCTGGTACACTGTATTGAATATAATTGCATAATATAATAAACACTGTATTGAGTCCTAATAAATATGTTTTTTCGTCACTTTTTTATTTAAGAGCTCAAGATAATCTAAAGTAGTTTTGATATATTTTGGATTATCAGCAGCCACAGCGTGCCTAATTTGCTAAATGTGAAAAAAATTAACTGTAAACCCATTCTACAGTAAGATACTGAATTATGAATAAGTAACAGCTGTTTATTGGCAACATTAGTTGCCAGCAGGGCTGGACTGGGACAAAAAAATGGCCCTGGCATTTTTGGCTTAGACCGGCCTCTCATAATTAGCTTTTTTAGTCAATCTGTAAAGGATAGCCATGACCGACAACGAAAGTGAGTTTTCCACTGTGTTTCCCTCATCTGCAATTTGGTATTTTAAGGGATGGCTTTGTGAAAAAGACGTTTCACATGGGCAGAAAACATAACTGGAAGGTTGGAGCTGAAATGAAAGGTGAGTGTGAAACTATCAGCTGGCGTTAAGAGTTTTTTTAAGAATGGAAATACTATTGTCAACTAGAAGAAGTATTTTGCAGAGTTTTCAAGTGTGTTTCTATCATGTGTACTATTTGGCATTGTCACAGCAGACGTTGGCTGGAAACTGTCACACTCTGCTCCAGCCATGGACTCAGTACTTTTCCACTGCCCTGCTCACACCACACCCACTGATCACCACACCCACTCTCAGTCACTGACCACACACCTGCTCTCACTCACTAATCACACACCTGCTCTCACTCACCAATCAGCTCACCTACCAGTATATATTCTCCAGCCTCACACTCACTCAGTGCCAGATTGTTCTCTGCAATGCAAGACTTTCCAGCGATTACCTGCCTGTCTTCCCGGTACCGACCCTGCCTGATTACGACCTGCCTGTTTTGCCTGACCCCCGGTAAATTACCTCTGCTTTCTGTTTTGACCACGAGCTCAGCCTGTCTCTCTCTGGACTGTTCGCCTGATTCTGCCTGCCTCCCTGTTACTGAACTTTTGCCTGTCTTGACCAAGCCTCCTGCCCAGCCCGTGAACTGTTTTGTGTGCCAGTTAATAAACCTATTAACTGATCATCAGTTCGTTGCCTGTTTTGTACTGCACTTGGGTTCATACTATACCCGTCACAGTACAATCTGGCCAGTCATGGACCCAGCAGAACCACCGACACCACGGGATCGGTTTGAAAGAATCGAGAGAGTGCTCATGCTTCATGAGCAACGGATGGAGGAGGCTGCTGCCCATGCCAGACAAGCTGCGGAGGCCCAAGCCAGGGCCATCACAGCCCTCACAGCTCAACTGCAACAGCTGACCTCCACCCTTTCCTCTCCAGCGGCCACAGTCTCTGCACCAGCACCTCCACCTCCTGCTCCAGCTCCAACTCTGCCAAGGATGATATCAGAACCCCGGCTGGGGGCCCCAGAGCGCTACAATGGGGATCCCAAGCTCTGTCGTCCCTTCCTGATTTCCTGTTCTCTTCTGTTCAGTCTACAGCCACACACATTTGCCACTGAGGGAGCTAAGGTGGCATACGTCATCAGCAACCTGACAGATAGAGCTCTTCTCTGGGGAACTGCAGAGTGGGAGAGGCAGACTCCTGCCTGTGCTTCATTCCAGGCCTTCTCGGAGGAGCTGTGCAAGGTCTTCGGCTGGGAGCTATGGGTCCAGATGGCACTTCTGAGATTCTCTCCATACGGCAGGGGAATCAGTCCGTGGCAGATTACTCCATCGACTTCCGGACCAAGGCCCGTCAGAGTGACTGGAACCTGGCTGCACTCCGGGATGCCTTTCTGCATGGTCTAGCAGAATATATCAAAGATGAACTGGTTTCTTATCCTCTACCTGCCACACTGGATGAACTCATCGAGCTCAGCACTCGACTGGACCTCCGTGTCAGGGCCCGGAGAAGAGAGAGGAGACAGAACCCTGCACTTTCCACTGCAGCTCACCACCTGTCCCCATCCGCTTCGTCCCCGCCCTCACCTGCAACACCGGTCTCTGCTGACCCAGAACCAATGCAACTGGGTCGCACTAGACTCACACCTGAGGAGCGTCAGCGTCGCCGGATGGGGAACCTCTGTATGTACTGCGGGAAAGCTGGACATTTTATCTCTCTCTGTCCGTTAAAAGGCAGAGCTCCCCAGTGAATGAGGAAGTCCTGGTGAGTCATGCGGGAGTGAAATCTTCCTCTCAGGTTAAACGCCCCCTCTTTCAAGTCCAGCTTCTTCTCTCTGAGGACTCCCACACCCTGGCCACCTTCATTGACTCTGGTTCTGATGGCAATATTATGGACGAGGGCTTGGCTATGCAACTCGGGCTAGAGGGGATTCCCCTCAACCCACCGATTCCTGCCAGGGACCTGGATGGTCCTGTTCACATGCTGATTTCTGGTAACCATCATGAGACCATCCAGTTTCTTCTCCTGCCCTCATCCAACATTCCTCTGATCCTGGGCTTCCCATGGCTCCGCAAACACAACCCGCATGTCGACTGGACCACAGCCACTATCCTCAGCTGGAGCAGTTTCTGCCACCAGGTCTGCCTTCGGGATGCATCTAGGCCTCGCCAGACTACGCTCCCCAGCACCTGCCCGGACCTGGCCAGAGTCCCCACTGAGTACCACGACCTCAGGGAAGTGTTCAGTAAGGCCAAAGCTACCTCGCTGCCCCCCCACCGCCCTTATGACTGTTGTATTGATCTGAAGCCTGGCGCGTCACCTCCTAAGGGGCGTCTCTACTCTCTTTCCGGTCCAGAGCGGGAGGCCATGGAGAACTATATTAATGACTCTCTGGCTGCTGGAATCATACGCCCGTCCTCATCTCCTGCAGGGGCAGGATTCTTTTTTGTGGACAAAAAAGACAAGACCCTGCGCCCTTGCATCGATTACCGGGGTCTCAACGACATCACCATCAAGAACCGGTACCCCCTACCACTCATTTCCTCTGCCCATGAGCTACTTCAAGGGGCCAAGATCTTCACCAAGCTTGACCTTCGTAATGCCTACCACCTCGTACGCATCAGGGAGGGGGACGAGTGGAAGACTGCTTTCAACACCCCCACTGGACATTATGAATATTTGGTGATGCCATTTGGTCTCACCAATGCCCCCGCCGTCTTCCAAGCCTTGGTGAATGATGTCCTCTGGGACATGATCAATAAATATGTGTTTGTCTACTTAGATGACATTCTTATCTTTTCCACCTGCCTTGAGGATCACATTCACCATGTCAGGACTGTGTTGCAGCGCCTCTTGGAGAATTCGCTGTTTGTTAAGGCTGAGAAATGCGAGTTCCACACCCAGTCAGTGGCCTTTCTTGGCTACATTGTGGCCGAGGATGCTTGGAGATGGATCCTGCTAAGGTGGAGGCGGTAAAGTCCTGGCCAGTTCCTGAGACCCGTAAGCAACTGCAGCGTTTCCTGGGTTTTGCAAACTTTTATCGACGCTTCATCCGGAACTATAGCTCCATTGCTGCTCCCTCACCATGTTGACCTCCCCAAGATTCCCTTCCGCTGGTCCCACGGTGCAGACTCTGCTTTCCGGACTCTGAAGAACCGTTTCAGCTCAGCACCCATCCTCCAGTTCCCGGACATTGAACGGCAGTTCGTTGTGGAGGTGGATGCTTCCGATGTTGGAGTGGGTGCAGTTCTATCTCAGCGAGCAGCAGGTGACCAGAAACTGCATCCATGCGCCTTCTTCTCTCGGCGCCTTTCACCTGCTGAGGGAAATTATGACATTGGCAATCGGGAGCTTCTGGCTGTCAAGCTGGCCCTAGAGGAGTGGCGACACTGGCTTGAAGGGACTAAGCAGCCCTTTTTAGTTTGGACAGATCACAAGAACCTGGAGTACATCCGAACTGCTAAGAGACTCAACTCCCGACAGGCACGATGGGCCCTCTTCTTCACCAGGTTTGATTTCTCCCTCTCCTACAGACCCGGCTCCCGCAATGTCAAACCAGACGCATTGTCGCCAGTTTCAGAGAGAAGGGGACGAATCCATCTCTACAGACACCATCTACAGACACCATCCTACCATCTCCTTATGTGGCATCCCTGACGTGGGAGATCGAGGAGAGGGTGAGAGCCTCTACGGAGGGGGAGGCTGGTCCCAGTGCTTGCCCCCCAGATCGCCTGTATGTGCCTGCAGCCCTAAGGTCAGAAGTACTCCAGTGGGCTCACGCTTCTAAGTTTTCCTGTCATCCGGGGATCCAGAGAACCTGCGACGTCCTCCAGCAACGCTTCTGGTGGTCCACATTAGAGGAGGACACCCGGGAATATGTCAATGCCTGCCCTACCTGCAACCAGAACAAATCTTCCCGTCAGGCCCCGTCTGGTCTTCTACAGCCACTTCCTGTGCCGCATCGTCCCTGGTCACACATTTCTATAGACTTTGTCACTGGTCTACCATCATCTGAGGGGAAGACAGCCATACTTACGATTGTGGACCGCTTCTCTAAGATGGCCCACTTCGTCCCCTTACCCAAGCTTCCATCAGCTAAAGAGACTGCCCAACTAATTCTTGACCATGTTTTCCGTCTCCATGGGATTCCTGTGGATGTGGTCTCAGACAGGGGACCCCAATTTTCTTCTGTGTTCTGGCAGGAGTTCTGCAGTTTGCTGGGAGCCACACCTAGTCTGTCATCAGGGTTCCATCCTCAATCCAATGGCCAGACTGAAAGAATGAACCAACAGATGGAAACAGCCCTTCGTGTACTGTGTCCCAGAACCCATCTTCCTGGTCCCAGCAGCTGTTGTGGGTAGAATATGCTCACAACACTTTGACAAGCTCTGCCACAGGCCTGTCTCCTTTCCAGTGCGCCTATGGATATCAGCCACCCCTCTTCCCAGCCCTGGAGAAGGAGGCCTCTTGCCCTTCAGTTCAAGCCTTCCTCCATCGCTGTCATCGGACCTGGGCCAGAGCTAGAGCCTCCCTCCTGAAAGCTGCAGGCCGGTACTCCTCTGCTGCCAACCGTCATCGCGCCTCCCAAGCTCCAGAATATCAGGTGGGCCAGAAGGTCTGGCTCTCCACCCGTGACCTTCCACTGCGGGTGGAGTCCAACAAGCTGGCTCCCAAGTTCATCGGACCGTTCCCCATCGAAAGAGTCATCAATCCTGTGGCAGTCAGGCTCAAGCTTCCCGGTCCATGAGGGTTCACCCAACCTTCCATGTGTCCAAGGTCAAGCCAGTCCGGGAGAGCCCTCTGGTGCCTGCTGCTCCTCCACCGCCTCCTCCTCGCTTCATTGATGGGGGACTCACCTATGCTGTGCGCCGCATCATCCGCTCCCGTGTGCACGTGGCAGAGGCCTTCAGTATCTCGTTGACTGGGAGGGTTATGGCCCAGAGGAAAGATCTTGGGTTCCTGCTCGTCACATTTTGGACCGACAGCTCCTCCGTGACTTTCATCGGCAGCATCCAGACCAGCCCTCTCACAGCATGGTCGGGGGTTTCCCTCGTCGAGGGGTGCGTGCTGTCGGCCCTATTGCTGCTCTAGCTCCTGAGCCAGAGGAGGATTCCCTGTCGCAAACGGGAGATCTGCAGGTGACCTTGTCCTCCTCTCAGAAATTCTAACCCACCTTCCAGTTTTCCCCCTCCTCCCGCCCTGGCTCATGGGACCTTTTGGGGACGTCGGGAGCCGTCCCTTGAGGGGGTTCTGTCACACTCTGCTCCAGCCATGGACTCAGTACTTTTCCACTGCCCTGCTCACACTCTGCTCCAGCCATGGACTCAGTACTTTTCCACTGCCCTGCTCACACCACACCCACTGATCACCACACCCACTCTCAGTCACTGACCACACACCTGCTCTCACTCACTAATCACACACCTGCTCTCACTCACCAATCAGCTCACCTACCAGTATATATTCTCCAGCCTCACACTCACTCAGTGCCAGATTGTTCTCTGCAATGCAAGACTTTCCAGCGATTACCTGCCTGTCTTCCCGGTACCGACCCTGCCTGATTACGACCTGCCTGTTTTGCCTGACCCCCGGTAAATTACCTCTGCTTTCTGTTTTGACCACGAGCTCAGCCTGTCTCTCTCTGGACTGTTCGCCTGATTCTGCCTGCCTCCCTGTTACTGAACTTTTGCCTGTCTTGACCAAGCCTCCTGCCCAGCCCGTGAACTGTTTTGTGTGCCAGTTAATAAACCTATTAACTGATCATCAGTTCGTTGCCTGTTTTGTACTGCACTTGGGTTCATACTATACCCGTCACAGAAACGCTTATAACTGTAATGTTAGAGCTGAAATGTGTTGCTGGCGTAAAAATTAGACTTTTTCCAGCATGGAAACACTGTTGTCAACTAGAAAAAGTATTTTGCAGAGTTTTCAAGTGTGTTTCTATCATATGTAATATATGGCATTGTCACAGCAGACGTGATATAGTCGCTCTTTTTGGCTGGAAACGCTTATAGCTGAAATGAATGAAATGTGTTGCTGGCGTCAAAATTAGACTTTTTCCAGCATGGAAACACTGTTGTCAACTAGAAGAAGTATTTTGCAGAGTTTTCAAGTGTGTTTCTATCATGTGTACTATTTGGCATTGTCACAGCAGACGTTGGCTGGAAACGCTTATAACTGTAATGTTAGAGCTGAAATGTGTTGCTGGCGTCAAAATTAGACTTTTCCCAGCATGGAAACACTGTTGTCAACTTGAAGAAGTATTTTGCAGAGTTTTCAAGTGTGTTTCTATCATGTGTACTATTTGGCATTGTCACAGCAGACGTTGGCTGGAAACGCTTATAACTGTAATGTTAGAGCTGAAATGTGTTGCTGGCGTCAAAATTAGACTTTTTCCAGCATGGAAACACTGTTGTCAACTAGAAGAAGTATTTTGCAGAGTTTTCAAGTGTGTTTCTATCAGTTGGCATTGTCACAGCAGACGTGATATAGTCGCTCCTCTTGGCTGGAAACGCTTATAGCTGAAATGAATGAAATGTGTTGCTGGTGTCAAAATTAGACTTTTTCCAGCATGGAAACACTGTTGTCAACTAGAAGAAGTATTTTGCAGAGTTTTCGAGTGTGTTTCTATCATGTGTAATATTTGGCATTGTCACAGCAGACGTGATATAGTCGCTCCTCTTGGCTGGAAATGCTTATAACTGTAATGTTAGAGCTGAAATGTGTTGCTGGCGTCAAAATTAGACTTTTTCCAGCATGGAAACACTGTTGTCAACTAGAAGAAGTATTTTGCAGAGTTTTCAAGTGTGTTTCTATCATGTGCACTATTTGGCATTGTCACAGCAGACGTTGGCTGGAAACGCTTATAACTGTAATGTTAGAGCTGAAATGTGTTGCTGGCGTCAAAATTAGACTTTTTCCAGCATGGAAACACTGTTGTCAACTAGAAGAAGTATTTTGCAGAGTTTTCAAGTGTGTTTCTATCATTTGGCATTGTCACAGCAGACGTGATATAGTCGCTCCTCTTGGCTGGAAACGCTTATAGCTGAAATGAATGAAATGTGTTGCTGGCGTCAAAATTAGATTTTTTCCAGCATGGAAACACTGTTGTCAACTAGAAGAAGTATTTTGCAGAGTTTTCAAGTGTGTTTCTATCATGTGTACTATTTGGCATTGTCACAGCAGACGTTGGCTGGAAACGCTTATAACTGTAATGTTAGAGCTGAAATGAATAAAATGTGTTGCTGTGTTGCAACACATTTCATTCATGTCAGCTATAAGCGTTTCCAGCCAAGAGGAGCGACTATATCACGTCTGCTGTGACAATGCCAAATAATAGAAACACACTTGAAAACTCTGCAAAATACTTCTTCTAGTTGACAACAGTGTTTCCATGCTGGAAAAAGTCTAATTTTGACGCCAGCAACACATTTCATTCATTTCAGCTATAAGCGTTTCCAGCCAAGAGGAGCGACTATATCACGTCTGCTGTGACAATGCCAACTGATAGAAACACACTTGAAAACTCTGCAAAATACTTCTTCTAGTTGACAACAGTGTTTCCATGCTGGAAAAAGTCTAATTTTGACGCCAGCAACACATTTCATTCATTTCAGCTATAAGCGTTTCCAGCCAAGAGGAGCGACTATATCACGTCTGCTGTGACAATGCCAAATGATAGAAACACACTTGAAAACTTTGCAAAATACTTCTTCTAGTATTTCCATTCTTAAAAAAACTCTTAATGCCAGCTGGTAGTTTCACAGTCACCTTTCATTTCAGCTCTAACGTTCCAGTTATGTTTTCTGCCCATGTGAAATACCAAATTGCAGATGAGGGAAACACAGTGGAAAACTCACTTTCGTTGTCGGTCATGGCTATCCTTTACAGATTGACTAAAAGAGCTATGTCAGTAAAGTAAAAAAAACAGCATTTCTCCTACTTAGCCATGATTGGTTGGTCACGTTCAAAGGAAGCGCCAAGTTTGTTGCCAAGGAAACAAAACAACTTCTCATGCACCTGTTCGCACGCATAGAGCTGCAATTAATAGAATGTGCCCTATATTCTTTAATATGATCTCTCTCGTCTGGCAGATTGTCAACACTTTCTAATCTTTCAAGATCATATATCGTCATATCCTACATCACTACTCTCGAACATGCGTGTTCTAATTGAAAATAGTGTTTCCATACTCAAAAAAAATATCTTAACGCCAGCAGCACATTTTATGCACACCTTTCATTTCAGCGTCAAATGACTGCGCATTACAGTTATAGCGATTTCAGTCCATATGAATGTGTTTTTCACAAAGCCTGCCCTGAAAATGCCATACTGCAGATCACACAAACACACTGGAAAACTCTGGAAGATGCTTCTTCTAATTTAAAATAGTGTTTCCATGATGAAAAAACTCTTATTTTGATACCAGCAGCAAGTTTCACACTCACCTTTCATTTCAGTTCTAACGATCCAGTTGTAGCGTTTTAATCCCGTCTGAACATCTTTTTCACAACGCCTTCCTTGAAAATACCACATTGCAGATGAGGGAAACACAGAGGGAAACTCACTTTCGTTGTCGGCTATGGCTACCCGCTACATCTGGGGTCGATTTCATGAAGGAGGTTCAACAAACTCTGAGTATGAGTGTTAACCCTGAGTTGACAAACCCTGAGTTGAAAAACTCTGAGTTTCCTGTTTCAACACAGCTGATTCACATTAGTTTTGTCAACTCTGAGTATGTTGACTCCGAGTTAAGCGCGTGCACCACGACTAGAAATAAGCCATCATCAATGGAGCCCCGATTCCTTGATTCACCATGGAAGCGGGATCAAAAGAAAGCTCAACATTTTTTTTTTCACCCCTGGAGCTTGAAATTTTGATGGAGGCATACGGTGAATATGAGCATATTTTCCGAAAAAAAGCAACACAGTGGCAGCGGCAAAAGATAGAGAAAAACGCATGGGAAAAAATCACTGCTCGAGTCAATGCGTAAGTTTTGTTTTTAATCACTCATAAAATATTGCATGCTAAAAATGCTGTTGGCCCCTGTTCATGCAGGTGCAACCCAGGGGCGAAAAAAACGGAGTTGGAGGCAGTTGAAAATGAAATATAAAAATGATATGTCTATTTCAATTTAATTGTAATTCAATTTTCAATTTTTATTTATATTTTTAATTTATTTATTGAATACTGTAACAGCTCTTTCAGTCCTGCATGATGTTTTCACACATTCTGCCCCCTGTAATGTTTCATTAATTAATGTGGTGAAGTTAACATTTGACTCCTGCCTAGCCAACAGAAAGAGGGCAGAGGCCCGTAAAACAGGTGGAGGACCTGCACCACCACCTCTAACAGAGGCAGAGGAGAGGGCCCTTAGCCAAACAACAGGAAGGCCCATGGCTGAGGGAATCCCAGGGGGCAGCTCATCTGAACCAGTCAGCCCTGAGGACACAAGTGCCTTCATAACATGTAACAAGTCCACACTTCTATATTGTTTTTTTTTTTATGAAGCCTCTTTTAGATGCAAAAGCTGTTTGTTCCTGAATCCAATAGATTCTGAGGGAAGTCTCCACCTATTGGAGCCTCATGTGGCCCAACTCCAGCCTGTTGTAAGTACCTCAACACACCATAACCCCATAACCAATAGTGGTATAAAGTTCACAAAATGAAATGCTTGACTTCAAAGGATGATTTAACATGAAGATGAGGACACTGTGTCTGCTGTCACAGACAGGCCCTCAGAGGTATCATATTAGATCAGCATTACATGTACATGTGACTTTCTTGTATGGATTTATATTGACATGGAAGCTAACATATTCATCCTTTTTTAACAGAGCATAACTGGACAGCATGAAGAGGGTCCATCAACTTCTGCAGAACAAATGAATACAGTGAGAGTTTCAGTGAACAACAAAGTTTAATTCTGTATAATTGACTGTGTTGAACAATATTCTTGTGGATTTCCAGTTACCAGTCAAGGAGTTATACAAAATTCATCTACAAGGAAATGTTATACCTGGACCGCCAGATCCAAAAGGCAGATCTGGAAATCGAGACACTTAAACACAAGCTGGAGGTGTGTGTGTAGTCAGAGGTAAATTTAATGTATTATTAGAGCAATATGAAAAACTAACAGAAAAATGTTCTCTTTGTCTCTGTCTGTCTGTAGGATATAAGGAAGACTAAATAAAATGAACGTGTGACAGTGTGGTATTCTGTGTGGCTGTAATTTAACATGGAAAATGGTTGTTGCAGATCAGATCTCTGATTGCCCTTCCATCCTGATTTTCTGGGAGCTGGATGGGGTCCTCCTCAGGGTCTTCTATTTGTAGGGCAGGGTGTTGCTCTCCTCTAATAGTTGCAATATTATGGAGAATAACACATGCCACAATTATGTCACAGGCTCTCTCAGGGGTTACTCTGAGATGACATAAGCACTGGAAACGGGCTTTCAACAGGCCTATAGTCATCTCTACCCTGGCTCTCGTCCTGCAGTGTGCCACACTGAAGTGCTGCTGGGGTCCTGGTTGAGGGTCTGGGTAAGGGGTTATAAGATTTCGTTGGCAGGGGTAACCCCTGTCACCCAGAAGGAAGCCATGAATCTCTCCTGCAAGTGAAGTCACATTTTTTACTTCTGATATTTTTCTCAGAAAAATTAGACAAAGATCTTTGCGGTGACAAACAGCAATGTTTCAGACCACTTACCACGTTCCAGTTTATTGCTTATTGTAGACTCTCGATATATGCGGGAGTCATGCACAGACCCGGGCCACTTGGCTTCCACATTTGTGATAATGTGTGCTGCATCACAAATGATCTTGACAGTACAGAAAATGAGACAAGTTAGTTGAAATATTTGTGCTCTGACATTTAAAAGTAGTAGTCAATGTATGTACCTGCACATTGATGCTATGGAAGGACTTCCTATTCACATAATCTCCTTCATTTTCTGAAGGAGCAGTGATAGAAATGTGGGTGCCATCAATGCAGCCAATCACATTGGGAAATCCTAAAAGACATTCAAATTATTGCTCCCAGAGGTCACAGCAACATGTTATTGACAGAAAAGTTATTAATCATTTAAAATTATTTACCTGCAATCCCATGGAACTCTTCTTTGATGGCTCTCACAGGTTTGTGTCCGGGAAAAACAACAAAACTGATAAAAACCGCTTCAGAGCGAGGCACACCTTTCTTATAGCCCTGCAAACGGTTGCTTTGCTTATGTGTTCTGCATCGCCGATATTATAAAGAAAACTTCCATTTGCAAAAAAACGTAGAGCAATGCAAAGTATTTGTTCAGTGGTGAGTGCACGTCCACGGTGGGTGATGTGAGTGATGAGAGGGCGGATGAGGTTGTGAATGTATTGCAGTGACTGTAACGAAAAACGATAACGTTCAAATAAAAAGTCGGGAGGATATGAAAACGTATCCAAACGTGGACGGAAAATCCTCGCCCAACGCAATCGCAGTTCTCTGCGAATCAGTCTTGCTTCTTCATCAATCGGGTCTTCCAGAAAGGGACATGCCATTTTAAGCAGGTTCTATGGAGACTCAATTATAAGGAAACGGTTCAGCTTTCATGTACTCCAGGGGAGGAGTCAGAAACAAACTCTGAGTTTCTGGAATAAAACCTGCTCCCGACCAGGTTATGTTCACAGACTAAGTTACCATGGTAACAGACTCCGAGTACGAGTTACCTCGCTTTATGAAATGGGCTTAACTTACTCCTTGACTTACCCCTATCTCGGGGTTAATTTACCTCCCTTATTGAAACGGTTAACTCGGGGTTTCCCTCATTTCAGGCTTAACATACTCAGAGTTTCCACATAACCTGCTTCGTGAAATCGACCCCTGGACTAACAAAGCGAGGCTAGTGAAAAAAAACAAAACAGCACTGCTCATACTTCGCCAGGATTGGTTGGTTACGTTCAAGGGAAGAGCGACCTCAGTTGCCAAGGAAACAAAACAACACTAACCGCCAACACCTGGACTAACAAAGCGAGGCTAGTGAAAAAAAACAAACAGCACTGCTCGTGCCATGATGATTGGTTGGTCACGTTCAAAGGAAGCGCGATGTTAGTTGCTCAGAGAAAAAACTACTTCTCATGCATCTGTGCGCACGCTTAGAGATGCGATTAATAGAATGTGCCCTATAGATCTAATAACGTCATATCCTACACGGTGTAGGATAGGGCGATACACCCTACTTAAGTGAATTACTGTAAAAATAATTACAGTAATTTACTGGACAGTTTTTGCTGTGTATAAATTACAGCAATGTATTGTTTTATATTAGAAACAAACATTAATTGTATTTTTGTTTACAATATTATCATGTATTCCATTCAAATTACATGAGTTACCTGGCAACCAGGCCTGGACTGGTAATCGGGCATACCGTGCATTTTCCCGGTGGGCCGATGCTGTTTTTTTTTTTTTAACTTAGAGACTTTAACTTAGAGACTTTTTAACTTAATTTAGAGGGCCATGTGCTAAAATAACAGACATATTCTCTGGAGGGGCCGCTGTAGCCTCCACGTCCTCTGCAGCCCAGGCTGAAGGTGAACAGGGAGAGGAGCAGCCAGAGACTGTTGACAGGGAACCCGAGGGACAGAGTGACCAGGGAAGTGTAACACAGGCACAGCAGGTATCAGGTAGTAATGTTAGGATAATACCGGGACTTTTAGGTGATGGACAGGCATAAAAATCGCTCACCTTTCGGCGAAATTCGCCGTTTTGAAGCCCAAACAGGTGACCTACGCAGTTAGTATGAGATTTTTCTGATTATTATCAAAAGATAAAAATATACCCTGATGATACTAAATGTTTTGATGGTTTAGAAAGTTGCAGAGTTTTTCCAGGTAGTTCCAAATATTTTTATTTTTAATTTGTTTTTTTAGGTTTTCTATTTATCACTTAATAAATTGTAATACTCTGTCCCTCTTCCTGTCTGGTCAAGCCAGGCTGTTGAGGTAGCAGTTGAGGAGAGAGAAGAGAGAGTGTTATAATATTTCTGAAATCTATTCCAAATATTTGAAGCTGTCATTTACTGGGGGCTCTCCTCACTCCACTTCCTGGTGGCCGGGTCAGCCAACGTGCCCCTGACCTTGTGTGCAAGATGCATTTAAAATAAACCATTGAATGTGTAGTTACTGCGAGTTTGCTGGTGTTTTTTTCCTTTAAATGTTGCACTATGGTTTCCCCTAGGCCAAGACGTAACAATAGTAAAATACATTGATTCGGGGAACACGTACATAAATGCCAAAAATGCCAGGGTCATTTTTTTGTCCCAGTCCAGCCCTGCTGGCAACTAATGTTGCCAATAAATAGCTGTTACTTATTCATAATTCAGTATCTTACTGTACAATGGGTTCACAGTTAATTTTTTTCACATTTAGCAAATTAGGCACGCTGTGGCTGCTGATAATCCAAAATATATCAAAACTATCTTGAGCTCTTAAATAAAAAAGTGATGAAAAAACATATTTATTAGGACTCAATACAGTGTTTATCATATTATGCAATTATATTCAATACAGTGTACCAGATTGCACACCAGATGTGTATGAAATGCATTAAACTCCTTTTTATTAGCCAATAAGCATATGCATGGAAAGCATAAACCCAGGACAGACTGCACAAGACTATTGCAGCATAGTCATTCATGGTCAACTCAAATGTGTAGCAACGTCAAACATGTAACTTGTAAAAAGCTTATTTTGAAACCACTTTTGTTAAAGAAATATCATGTGCCATTTTCCTTGCAACACACTCAAAGCCATTCATAGTCCATTAATCTTTTGAGAAGTGCAGGGACATGAGGGCTGACACTGTTGTTACTCTTCTTGTGCACCTTCCCGCTTCCTGGACTGATCCACTTGGTCATCTTTGTACCAGAGGTTGGGTTGATCCCGATGAAGCATCTGAAGTCACAAAATCAGAGAAAAAGACATTTAATAAAATACATTGTTTGAAGAGACATCAAGTTTTGGAGACTAGCTTAACATTTTTCCAAATATGCAAAACTTCAAAACAAAAATTTGCATTAATTGCAGATGTTCCATCCATGCAAGCTAAAACAGAAAGAAGCTTTGCAATGCAATACAATGGAAATGCAGGGATTTGAATAAAAATTACACCATATGTTATTCACAATGAAAAATGTAACTAAATAATAATCCACTGGCATCAATCTGGGACGCAGCTTCAGCAACAGACTTCTGCTACCACGGTGCTCTAAGGAACGGTAAGGGAAGTCATTCCTGCCGTCTGCCACTATAACACATCTGTGTCTGTGCTCACAAACCTGGACTAATGCATGATCTAGGGTGTATGTATGTATATATATATATATATATATATATATATATGTATGTATATATATATCCTGTATATATTGTATTTCTTTTACAAATTTATTTTTCCTTTATAGAGTGTATTTATTGTCTCCTTGTGACTGCTGCTACAAACGAATTTCCCCACGGGGATTAATAAAGTATCTCTATCTATCTATCTATCTATCCCCTTTGAAGCACTTACCTTTGGATGAATTCAAGTGTGCACGAGGCCTCCTCTTGGTACACCAGATTGAAGACACAATAGCATGAGAAAAACACTGCCATTCCAGCCACACTTTTCTGGTGTGGCCCCACAACCACTTGTCCCTCAATGCTAAGCATCCAGCTCATTGGCATGAGAACATCACCTAAACATAAATAAACATTTGCTTTATTGTTGTTCTTTTGGCATTTTTAGATATTCTTTCTGTTGCCCTTCCTGATGCCCTTCCACATGAACATATCCATAGATTAAACTAATTCATATTAATCTCTAGTTTTGCAACAGACTAAAAAATACACTACCTAAGACCTATATGTCAAAGTCAAGGCCCGCGGGCCACATTCGGCCCGCAAAAGAATTTTCTATTGCCCCCAGGGTGATATTTGATTAGTATTAGAACCGGCCCGCTGGCCGTAGCCGCCTGCTTCCATTTCGCGTGCGCCAATACCACATTACCCACTGTAGATGCCAAAATAAGAGTGATTTATTTTATGTATTTCTTCTTGTTTTGTTAGGCTATATTCAGTGGTGGAGGAAGTACTGAAGCTTAGTACTTAAGTAAAAGTACAAATATCCTGCAAAAAATATACTCAAGTGAAAGTGGAAGTACTGCATCAAGAATCTTACTTAAGTAAAAGTACTAAGTACTTACTTTTAAATTTACTTTAAAGTATTTTTTAAAGTAAAAGTACTCACGCAGTGGGTTGTCTCAGTGCCGGGACCATTTTTTATTCTTTTTTTTTTTTTTTAATTACTTTATTGATCCCTCCTGCGGAAATTATTCTCTGCATTTTACCCACACCAACTGAACGAAACACACACACAAGCATGATGCACATGAGCAACATGCACTAGAGACACTGGAGCAGGGGGCTGCCTAGTGAGGTGCCAGGGTGAATCGGTGCTTTGCTCAGGGGCACCACAGCCATGGTCGCAGAAGCAGGGGAGGCGCGTCTCCTTCAACACCACCGTATATATATATTTTTTTTGCGCTTGGTCGAGGGATCGAACCCTGATTTATGCCTCTGCCTATGTCACCTGCTTAAATACGGCCAAAGATGGCTGTCTGATTCTGAGCTGGAGGGCTCAGGCTCACGCTCAGCCGACGTTGGCTCCGGGTTCGTGTTTGTGTTTCATGTCGTTTCTTCTCGCCAGAATCAGGCCAGTTCACCAGCTCGTGCTGCTACCAAATGTGCTCTCTGCCATCATTGGGGGTAACAGAGCCACCTGATTGGTTGGCAATGGCAAACAACGCCTCAACGCAGTCTATTTTTTTTTCATGCAAGATTTTGAGGAAATTATGTTCATAACATGTAACGAGTAACAGCAAAAATTGTAGAAATGTAGTGGAGTAGAAAGTACAGATAATTGCTGCGAAATGTAATGGAGTAAAATACAAAGTATGCATTATTATTTTTACTTAAGTAAAGTACAGATACGTAAAAAAATAATTAAGTACAGTAACGAAGTACAAATACTTTGTCACATTCCACCACTGGCTATATTTCATGTGCTTAAATGCAAATTGTGGATTTATAAGTTTCAAGGTGGTCTGCCGCTCCGTTTGTCTATGGGTGGAGCCAAAGTTATTCAGGTCAAGTGAGGCGCACAGGTGTGCCTAGTGAGTTAGTTTGAAGGCTGTGTGGTGCCTCGCCGAAAAAGTTTTTTGACTGTGTAGTTTGACAGTTTAGTTTGACCGTTCAGTTTTGAACGTGTAGTTTGATCAATTTTTGTTATCATAATGAGTTTTGAAATGGACATTGTATAAGAAGGAACAAAGATTAAACTGAATGAATGAAGTCGACACTGACTATGGGATTCTTTTAATCAGATATGTATATGGACACGCGTCAAACAAGCCTGACTCACACAGCCTAAGTGGCTTCTTTTATTTTTATTTTTTTGGAGAATATGATGCCGCTATAATCTAAGTCAAAAAACTTTTGGCGGTGACGGATTGAAAGACTGTCGGATGCCGGCCATATGAGCACCCTGCTGTGAATGCACCTCGCCGCTGAGACTTATCGTCAAGCAATTTGGATGCCATTGGACTCTGGACCAAGGTATAGGAGCAGTCTGCATGGCCGATCGGCTTAAAGTACACCTTGGACTTTCCTGTGGGCTACCTGGACTGTAACGTGGAGCGCTTGGTAACGATGGAGGAAGTTCCAGATGGCGCTGCACCTGCGAACGGTGTCCAAAAGAGGGCACCCAAGCTCACGGAGAAGGGTATGGAAGAAAGACTTAATCACTACACCAATGCCCGGAGAGTAAAACTGAGACAGCTCACTGCTAAGGCTAATGATATTGAAGAGCTTATGATGGATGAATGCAACTTTGAGAATGTTAAGTTAAAATTAAAAGACCTTAATGCAACCTTGGCAGTATTCAAAAAATTCAATAAAGATGTCCTGCAGTATCTTCCTAAGGATGATCTCAATTCTGACCAGGAAGAATGGTTTAAACCTAGGTTGGCCAAATTCATAACATTCATTCAAGGTGTTGAAAAGTGGCTTCCAGGATAAACAAATCCATGCTGAAAACACTGAAACGGCTCAAGAGCCGACACATATGGACAGTGTGTCATTGGCATCAGTGAATAGTGGATCAAGGTCTGGTAGTGAATGCTCCAGTCGGTCATCAGCTTCAGAGGAGGCAAGACGGGCAGCCCTAGAGGCAAAGGCAGCTGCACTGAAGCAAAGACAGGCTCTTCTTCTTAAAGAGGCCCAGCTCTCTCTAGAGAAGGAGCAACTTGAGATTCAAACAGCTTTAGCTGTGTCAAATGCCAAAATTAAGGTTTATGAAGGATATGAAGACCCTCAGCCAGGTGATGCAATGAATGAATATGCTGATAATGAAAATACTGATGAAGGAGGGTTAAGTTCTCAAACAGAGGCCATTCATGTTATTCAAGAGCATGCTCAAATGTTTGGCAAGCCCTCAAGCATAGTTCTTGGAGCTAAACCCAAGGTTCGTAGGCCTACACACAGCAAACCTCAATTGCAAAGATCCAAAGAGGCAAATCTGGCAGCACAGAGTGAGCAGCAGCAGAATCCAGCAAGTGCAAATGAGCTTTTTGCCATCCTCAGACAACAGACTGACATCACTGAAATGATTGCTAAGCATCAGCGATTAGCTTACCTGCCCCACCGTGATGTTCCTGTCTTCTGTGGTGACCCACTTGATTTCAGATCTTTCCTGAAGGCCTTTGAGCATGCAGAGAGTTCTAAGACAGATGACGATGTTGACAAGCTTTATTTTTTGGAACAGTTTACAAGAGGCGAGCCTCATGACCTTGTAAAAAGCTGTCAGCACATGCCCTCAAGTTGTGGCTATAGAGAAGCTATGCGGCTACTGGAAGACTGTTACGGAAACCCCTTAAAGATTGCAACAGCCCTGAAAGAGAAGCTTTTTCAATGGCCACAAATGAAATCAGAAGATGCTAAAGCCCTCAGTAGCTTTTCTCTTTTCCTTGTGAGTTGTTCTAATACCTTACAGGATTTGGATTATATGGATGAGCTGGATAACCCAACCAACATGAGAGTCATTGTTTCAAAGTTGCCATATAAAATCAGGGAAAAGTGGAGAACTATGGCTTTTGAATTAAAGGAAAGAAAAGGAGCAAGAGTAAAGTTTGTGGACCTTGTTATATTCGTTGACAGAGAAGCAAAGATCATTAATGATCCACTCTTCGGAGACCTGAATTGTCCTGCTTCTGGAGAAATGAAAGAGAGAAAACTAAGCATGCTGGAAAAGGTGGCAAAGAAAGATAAATCAAAAAGGAGCAGCTTTGCCACTAATGTGTCTCTCTCTAAAGAATATGTAAATGATAAGTCCAAGACCACAAGTGTGCCTAGTAGTTCTGCCTTCAGCAAGCCATGCCTATTCTGCAAAAGAAATCATGCCATGGTAGAATGCCATGACATCTTAGAAAAAACTCACAAAGAGAAGCTGGACATATTAAGAAAGACTGGACTTTGTTCTGGTTGCTTGTCTAAAGGGCATGTAAGCCAGCAGTGCAAAAGGAGAGCTACATGTCAAATATGTTCGCAGAAACATCCTGATTTGTTACATATTCACAAAAATGAAAGCAGCTCAAAACACGCAAATGCAAGTTGTCAAACAGAAAACAGTATCAGTGACCAAGCAATCTCAAGTGCGCTAGTGAGCCTAAATCAAGTTGCCACTGCCTCTAAAATGGGTCCGGAGACGGCTGCATTTTGTCCATACTCCCAGTTCGTGTCAAGTCAAAAAAGGGAACAAAAATTGTGGAAACATATGCCTTTTTGGACCCTGGAACTACAGGCACATTTTGCACTGACACGCTGGCAAGGCAGTTAAACCTGCAAGGCAAGGAGACAGAGCTCATCTTAAGCACAATGGGGTCAGTCAAACAGATAAAAGGATGCATAATGAAAGATTTAGAAGTCTGTGGGTTGGAAGAGAAAATATACATCAGTCTTTCAAAAGTTTTCACGCAAGCAAAAATCCCTGTGGGAAAGGAAAATATTCCCAAACAAAAGGACATTGACAGATGGTCATACCTCAAACAGGTGAAACTGCCCCACATAAATGCAAACGTAGAATTGCTCATTGGTAATGATGTGCTGGAAGCTTGGATGGACTGTCAATGGACCCATGAGAGAACAGAAGGATGGTAAGCAGCACCTTGTCTCTGTGAATCGTATTTCAGTGAGTACTGTGGAAAAATTGCTTAAGCAGCAATACCTTGTTGACTTTCCTGAGCATCACTTTAAAGAGGAGACAGAAATGTCAGTGGAAGACCAGAGGTTCATGAACTCTGTGTCTAAATCTGTGAGCTATAAGGATGGTCATTATCATATCAAGCTCCCGGTGAAAAATGCTGATCTCAAAATGCCAAACAATCGTGATGCAGCAGTTCTACGTGCACTTGCTCTGAAAAAGAAGCTGAGCAGAAATTCTGAATTTCATGGAGAGTATACAGAATGCATTGAAGACATGCTAAAAAAGGGTTATGCAGTCAAGGTGCCTGGATCACAGCTCAGTCTACAGGATGGCAAAGTGTGGTACATCCCACACCATGGAGTGTACCACCCGCAGAAGAAGAAGCTGCGGGTAGTTTTTGACTGTGCTGCTAGTTTCCAAGGAACTTCTCTGAATATAGAGCTGCTTCAAGGCCCAGATTTGACTAACACACTTGTGGGTGTGCTGACTCGCTTTAGACAAGAGCAAGTGGCAATGATGGCTGACATTGAAGCCATGTATCATCAAGTCAGAGTTCCAGAGGAGGACACAGACCTTCTACGCTTCCTATGGTGGCCAGAAGGGGATCTGATGCAGCTCTGACGAATGAAGCTGTGGATACTGTTCTAAAGAACTTTTATGTGGATGACTGCCTCAAAGCAGTCAGCAGTGAAGAGGATGCTATTGCTCTAAGGAAAGATCTCACAGCGCTGTGTGCTTCAGGTGGATTCCATCTCACAAAGTGGACTAGCAATAGCTGTGCACTGTTAAAAGCTGTGCCTGAAAATGACAGGGCTAAAGAAGTGAGAGATCTGGACTTGACAAAAGATGCTCTTCCAGTTGAACGGGCTTTAGGCGTGCTTTGGTGTGAAAACACTGACACCTTCAAATTCAGAGTCATTAACAAAGAGAAACCTTTGACATGAAGAGGTGCCTTGTCTATTGTAAGCTCCATCTATGATCCGCTTGGTTTCCTAGCTCCTGTTGTTCTTCCTGCCAAAATCTTGCTGCAAAGACTTTCAAAAGCAAAGTTGTCTTGGGATGAAGAAATCCCTCAAAGTTATGTAAAGGCTTGGACTACCTGGGAGAATCAGCTCCCTCTGCTGTCCTCTTTTAAGATGAACAGGTGCATCAAGCCAGAGGGATTTGGACAAGCTGTGGTAGCTCAGTTAAATCATTTTTCTGATGCAAGTGAACTCGGGTATGGAACAGTTTCCTATCTGAAGCTGACAAACAGCATGAACCAGGTGCACTGCGCCTTTATGATGGGAAAGGCACGAGTAGCTCCATTAAAGCAAACTACGACTCCCAGAAAGTGATAAGAAAAGAACTTCAGCTGGAACTTCAGCCCTCAGCTTTCTGGACGGATAGTACAGCGGTGCTAAGATATATTGCAAATGATGCACTGAGGCTGAAGACATTTGTCGCTAACAGAGTTGCGGTTATCAGGGAAGCTACGAGTGTCAACCAGTGGAATAATGTTGAAACCCGTGAAAACCCAGCAGATTGTGCCTCACGTGGACTCTCAGCAGAGAAGTTTCTGGCCTACAAGACTTGGATAGAAGGACCATCATTCCTAAAAGACCCATGCAGAATGGAAATAAATGGCTGCAAAGATTTCAAACTATCTGAAGATGATGATGAAGTGAGAAAAGCAGTGGCTGTATATCATGCAAAGATAACTGAAGGCCCATGTGTAATGGACAAATTGATAACTACTCAAGTTGGTGGCGCCTTAAAAGAGCCATAGCATGGATCCTCAGGGTTAAAGGTCAGCTGATGTGCATAGCTAAAAGAAGAAGAGGTTCCGATTCTACAATGGCGCATTATGACACCAACATCAAAAATCAGGGTCAAAAGGTCAAACCTTTGTGCCAAGGTCCTCTGACAGTAAAGGAACTTGCTGCAGCAGAAGCAGAGATTGTTCGGCACTGTCAACACCAGAGCTTCAAAGTTATTGCTTTGAAAAAGGGTAAACTACCTATTCGAAAACAAAGCATGATCCGCAAATTGGACCCAGTACTTCAAGATGGCATACTGAGAGTCGGTGGCCGATTAAGTAGATCTGCTCTGCCAGAAGAGGCCAAACATCCTGTTATCATGCCAAAAAATCACCATGCAACCACATTGCTGTTGTCTGATATAAATGAAAAACAGGCCACTCTGGCAGGAATTACATGCTGGCCCGCCTCCGTCAAAGATACTGGGTACCTGCAGCAAATTCAGCAGTAAGAAAAACCCTCTCCAAGTGTGTGAAATGCAGGAAAGATCAGGCAAGAGCCTAAAGCCAAAAAATGGCTGACCTCCTGTAGATAGACTGTTGCCTGATAAGCCTCCCTTCACAAGTGTAGGCATGGACTACTTTGGGCCTATAGAGGTCAAGCGGGGTCGTAGCATCGTTAAAAGATATGGTGTGTTGTTTACATGTCTGACGACTCGTGCCCTGCACATAGAAGTTTCCCACACACTGGACACAGATTCATGTATAAATGCTATTCGACATTTCATGTGCAGAAGAGGTCAAGTGTCTTTGATAATGTCTGATAATGGTACAAATCTAGTCGGAGCTGAAAGAGAGCTGCGTGCTTCTATACTCAAAATGAATCAAAAAAAAGGTACATGACGCTCTTGCAGCCAGAGAGAATTCAGTGGGAGTTTAATCCACCTGCCGGATCACACTTTGGTGGTGTGTGGGAGAGGCAAGTAAGGCTGGTTAAAAAGGTCTTAAGGTCAGTGCTCCAGGAACAGACAATGGATGATGAATGTCTGCAAACTCTACTTTGTGAAGTGGAAGCAAAATCAATGATAGGCCAATCACTACATCTTCAGATGACCCAAACGACCTTGAAGCGCTAGCCCCAAATCATCTACTACTACTAAAGAAGCAGCCATTACTGCCGCCTGGATTGTTCAATAAAGAAGACTGTTATGGACGTAGGAGATGGAAACAGAGTCAGTATCTCTCAGATTTGTTCTGGAAAAGGTGGGTGCGGGAGTACCTGCCTAGTCTGCAAGAGCGCCAGAAATGGAATCAGGTCAAGCAAAACCTCAAACCTGGTGACATTGTAATGATCCTTGACGAAAAGGCCCCACGCAGTTCTTGGCTGTTGGGAAGAGTAGTGCAAACCAGGCTGGATGCAAAATCAAGTATCCTGGAAAGGCCTGTTACCAGGCTGTGCCTGGTCTGTGATGCCAGCTAAGGGGTGTAGGCCGATCGCTGCCCCATAAAGGCACATTGGATTTAATATTAGTGTCCATGATTGTACTTTGTATGATGTATTTTCTTTGCATTGATGGCACAAGCTTTTTAGTTATTGGTAGAATGGTTAAATAATTTAGGTTAAGTAATTATGTGTCCTGCTGCCCCATAATTAGGGGCCGGGTGTGTAGATGCCAAAATAAGAGTGATTTATTTTATGTATTTCTTCTTGTTTTGTTAGGCTATATTTCATGTGTGAGAATATGATGCCGCTATACCCACAATGCAACGGTAGCGAACAGACTCACTGCAGCGCTAGCCTGGTTGTCATGACTACCAAAACTCTTCGCGCTATTGCAGTGCAGCAAGCGGGCATCGTTTTAATTATCCATCAGCAGTCAGAGCAGATGTCTTTCAGCTACCCCCTTCCCTAAAAAATAGCTAAATGGAAGTTTCATAGAGCAGCACAATATTACATTTTCAGTTCAATTCAGTTCATTTATTCATTTTTCTTGATATTAAGGAACATATTTTGTTTTTAACGGACATTTACTTTTTTGCTGTTTGCCTGTTGAAAATGTTTCCCTTGAAATTACTAACAGAGCCATAAGACAACATTGCTTTATTCATTTAATGTACAGGACATGTGATTTCTCTTTAAAGTAAGTTTGTTTTTGTCTATGTGCCTGTTGAAAATGTTTTCACTGGAAATTACTGACAGAGCCATAAAAAAATACTGGATTATTCATTTAAACATTAGCCTAAATAGTATACACCTTGTTAGGTACTGGTTCAATAGGCTATGTGTAATCATTTTAATATGTTTTAATAAACATTGAATCAGCCCGGCCCTTGGCTTGTAGCAAATTTGTTTTTTTGGCCCTCTGTGTATTTGACTTTGACATCCCTCACCTAAGACGATGGACTAGTATTTTGCTATCCACTTAGTACAGCAATAGTACTATAATTTAATAAATAGTAAACTTGATTTACATGAGTTCCCTCAAGTCAAGTCAAGTAGTCAAGTAGGTTTTTATTGTCGTTTCAGCCATATACACAGTACATAGTGAGACGAGACAATGTTTCACCGGGAGCGATTGGTGATACACACAACTGTTACAACACAGTATGGACAAGACAAATACGTAATAGTGCCTACATACACTACTTGAGACTACACAGATTCAAACACACAAGTGCCTATCCACAAACATACCTACATACACACTTATTTTACTTGCACACACTCACACACACCCACCCACACACACACACACACACACACACACACACACACACACACACACACCCACACACACACACACACACACACACACACACACACACTCAATCATATTTTACATACATTACAACACAGTTGTAAACACAACAGGTCAGAGTTAAGTGACCTAAACATACATGCTAGACAGGGCATGTTTTTTTTAGCAGAGCTCTGTGGCTAGTGGTATGATTGCACAGACTGTCCTAATCAATATGAGGTAGCAGCAAGAAATTGCACGAGGCATAAGGTGCGGTGTGCTGGTTGAACTGGTACGTAAACTACAGTCCAATAGTCCTGACGTTGTTTAGCAGTCTGACCGCCTGGGGGAAGAAGCTCTTCCCCATCCTGGAGGTGCGGGCAGTGATGCTGCGGAGCCTTCTACCTGATGGTAGCAACGTGAATAGTCCGTGGGAGGGGTGGGAAGTGTCTCTGATAATGTTCTTAGCTTTCCGCAGACAGCAGGAGCTATAAATGTCTGAGAGGGGGGGCAGAGAGACCCCGGTGATCTTTTCAGCTGTCCTCACAATCCGCTGCAGGGCCTTACGGTCTGCAGCAGTGCAGTTGCCATACCACGATGTGATGGCGCCCGCTGAGGATGCTCTCAATCGTTCCTCTGTAGAAAGTTGTGAGGATGGAGGTTGGGAGATGAGCTTTGCGCAGTCTTCTCAGGAAGTACAGACGCTGCTGGGCTTTCTTTGTGATGTGTGTGGTGTTCTTAGTCCATGAGAGGTCGTCTGTTATGTGTACGCCCAGAAGCTTTATGCTCTGGACAATCTGCACGATGGTTGTCAATGCACAGTGGGGTGTGTGTGTGCAAAGTCCGTCTGAAGTCGATGACCAGTTCTTTTGTTTTGTCCACGTTGAGGAGCAGGTTGTTGTCAGTACACCAGCTGCTGAGCTGTGCCACCTCCTCTCTGTACGGGGCTTCGTTGCCTCTGCTGATCAGGCCCACCACGGTCGTGTCATCAGCAAACTTGATGATGTGGTTTGAGCTGTGCGTTGCCACACAGTCGTGGGTGAGGAGTGTGAACAATAGCAGGCTGAGCATGCAGCCCTGGGGTGCTCCTGTGCTCAGTACTGTTGTGCTGGATGTCTTGCTCCCGATCCTGACTGCTTGGGGTCTGCCTACCAGGAAGTCCAGGATCCAGTTTCGGAGTGTTGTGTTCAGTCCAAGTTCACCTAGTTTTGTTATCAGCTGTTGAGGGATGATGGTGTTGAATGCTGAGCTGAAGTCAATGAACAGCATCCTGACATATGTGTCCTTTTGGTCCAGGTGAGAGAGAGCCAGGTGGATGGCGGTGTTGATGGCATCGCCTGTGGAGAGCGGTTGGGGCGGTACGCAAACTGCATTGGGTCCAGTGTGGCTGGTAGTTGTGACTTGATGTGTCTCATTACTAGCCTTTCAAAGCACTTCATGATGGTGGATGTCAGTGCAACTGGGCGGTAGTCATTTAGACAAGTCACTGAGGATTTCTTCGGGACGCGGATGATGGTGGTGGTCTTGAAGCAGGTGGGGACGACGGTGGTGGACAGTGAGATGTTGAAGATGTCAGGTGCTATATTAGCACAGATGTTGCACTGAATCTCAACTACGTTAAATTTTAAAATCTCACACAAGAAAACATTTTCAGCAATATAAATGTAACAGACAAATTTTTACCTGAAAATTGTCTTCACAGATGTGTGGTGATGATCACTGTCCCACTCCAGACTGATTCACTTGGTGGAGCTGTAAGAGATGACTGATTGCTTGATTGGACTTCCATGCAATAAGAATAGCTGATATTGGCACATTAATTATATATAACTTCAGTTTCAGATGACAATTTAATTCTTAATCACAATTCAAGTTATGACATCTTTAGTTAAATTTGTAATCAATTCAATTTCTATCTTTTCTCTCTCGCTTTCACATGCAGATCTGATGTTTGACAGCAAAACCTTACTTTTTAATAGACGCAATTTTGGACATAAGAGCAGGGATATATCAGATTCTTAGCAACAACCCTCTTCCAGTTCAAATTAAACCCAATAAAAACTCAGAGCCACTGTGGCTGCTGAGCTAACGAGTCAAATATTACCCGAGCTCAAGCTCACAGTGTTTAAAGCGTGTGTGCTACTGTAACTGCAGCATAAACTGCCATGGTGAGCATGCAAAACAGAGGAAAACCGCCCTGACTTAGAACCTCTGTAATGTCATACTAACGTGTAACATAATGCCATAACGTGTAACTTGACAACTATAAACAATGGGCTTTCGCTCCAACGGTTTTCTAAACTAGAGGGTTTTAGAAAATGTGCTGGCAATCCCTCTGTCCTGAAGGTGACAGGGCTAATGCAGGCAGCTAGCGTTAGCTTAACTTAACCAGTTTTTCACTAGCTAACGTTTGCAAAAACAG
The DNA here is from genome assembly GCA_016801885.1 of Toxotes chatareus. Lineage (NCBI taxonomy): Eukaryota > Metazoa > Chordata > Actinopteri > Toxotidae > Toxotes > Toxotes chatareus. Next base: position 33,968 of record JAFBJY010001426.1, read on the forward strand.
TGCAGTCTGCATCCCACAACCCGTATATTCAGTATAAAACACGACTAAGATAAATAAAATAAAGTGAAATACCGTCACTCTCAAAAATAAAGAATCATTATACTTACCAAATTGCTGGTTTTGCAGCTTCCTCTTCACCGCTCTATTGCCTGCTTCTGTCTGTTGGCAACACACATATTCTTTAAATTAAACGTGCAAAACAGATCTGATATACAGACAAATTATATTGTATGAAGTTGTCGTTTGAATAACATTTGAATTTTGTAGGCTAATAACGTGTTACTTACACTTTATTGACTTGATGGATCGGTTCTTCGGGAAATCACAGAAATTTGTGACAGTGTATTAGATCATGAAGGATTAAAAAATGTTGAGGATCTGCCAGAGGAGAGAGATCGTATTATCATCTATAATGCACATTCTCTTAATTGCTGCTCTATGCGTGCGCACAGATGCATGAGAAGTTTTTTTTTTTTTTTTTTTTTTAAATCTGGGCAACTAACTTCGCGCATCCTTTGAACGTAACCACCCAATCATGGCAAAGTACGAGCAGTGCTGTTTTTTTTTTTTTTTCTAGCCTCGCTTTTTTAGTCCAGGTGTAGCGGCTAGTTTTGTTTTTTTTCCGGGCAGCTAACTTCGCTCTTCCTTTGCACATGACCAACCAATCATAACGAAGTATGAGCACTGCTTTTCTTTTTTTTTCCCACTAGCCTCGCTTTTTTGTCCAGATGTAGCGGTAGCCATAGCTGACAACGAAAGTGAGTTTTCCTCTGTTTCCTTTATCTGCAATGTGGTATTTCCAAAGTAGGCTTTGTGAAAATGATGTTCACATGGGTAGAAAACGCTATAAGGGATTGTTAGAGCTGACATGAAAGGTGAGTGTGAAACTTGCTGCTGGCGTCAAAATAAGACTTTTTCCAGCATAGAAACAGTGTTGTCAACTAGAACTTCTTCTAGTTTTGCAGAGTTTTCCAGTATGTTTGTGAGATCTGCAGTAGGTTGATTTTGAAGGGCAGACTTTGTGATATAAACGCTTATGGTCAGGCAACGCTTAAAAGTGTAAGTTCCAGTCAGTCAGAGCTGAAATGAACGGAGTGCATTAAATGTGTTGCTGGCGTCAAAATTAGACTTTTTCCAGCTTGGAAACACTATTGTAAACTAGAAGAAGTATTTTGCAGAGTTTTCCAGTATGTTTTTGAGATCTGCAGTAGGTGGATTTTGAAGGGCAGACTTTGTGAAAAAACCATCATATTGACTGGAAACGCTTAAAACGGTAAGTTCCAGCCAGGTAGAGCTGAAATGAACGGAGCGCATTAAATATGTTGCTGGCGTCAAAATAAGACTTTTTCCAGCATGGAAACAGTGTTGTCAACTAGAAGAAGTATTTTGCAGAGTTTTCCAGTATGTTTGTGAGATCTGCAGTAGGTTGATTTTGAAGGGCAGACTTTGTGATATAGACGCTTATGGTCAGGCAACGCTTAAAAGTGTAAGTTCCAGTCAGAGCAGAAATGAACGGAGCGCATTAAATGTGTTGCTGGCGTCAAAATTACACTCTTTCCAGCATGGAAACACTATTGTCAATTAGAAGAAGTATTTTGCAGAGTTTTCCAGTATGTTTGTGTGATCGCCCGTATGTGAAATTTTCAGGGCAGACGCTGGGAAAAAGAAAGATTTGGAAAGGGCTGGAAGGGAAAAATTCTAACGCTAGAGCTGAAATGAAAGGTGTGTATAAAATATGTTGCTGGAGTCAAAATAAGACGTTTTCCAGCATGGAAACAGTGTTGTCAACTAGAAGAAGTATTTTGCAGAGTTTTCCAGTATGTTTGTGAGATCTGCAGTAGGTGGATTTTGAAGGGCAGACTTTTTGATATAGACGCTTATGGTCAGGCAACGCTTAAAAGTGTAAGTTCCAGTCAGTCAGAGCTGAAATGAACGGAGTGCATTAAATGTGTTGCTGGCGTCAAAATTAGACTTTTTCCAGCATGGAAACACTATTGTCAACTAGAAGAAGTATTTTGCAGAGTTTTCCAGTATGTTTGTGCACCACTGGTGCCAGGAGAGCTGCGTCGTCTGTCCTGCAGAGAAGGTCCTGCATCACGCTGCCATTTTCCACGGGTTCCCAATAGACATTCCAAGTCATCCTCCAGCCTCTTACATCTACAGCCTGGGTGGATGAGAAGGTGTGGTGGCCCAACAACTACGTGGAGAGACTTGCATGCCATCTGAGGTTAACCACTCGTGCCAGGAGAGCTGCACAATCTGTTCTACAAAGAGAAGGTCCTGCATCACACTGCCATTGTCCATAGGTCAGAGACTGAGATGGAGTCATCACAGCTTGAAGACTTGAAGCTAGAAGTTTGTGGTGCTCTGTACACATTGACACGAGATGACTTGATTGAAGTGTGTGATTTCCTAACTATTGCTGGTTTAAGGTTTGGAAAGGTATCCGGCAAAAGCCGCTCCTCCCTCATCTTGCATATCATAAGCTATCTAGAGAGAGAACAGTTAAGTGATATTGATGGATGGAGGCATGGCAGAGCTACTGATGTTAAAAGATAAAATTGTCGAGTTGCAACAGGCTGCCGAAAATAATGCAGTAGGAGTAGCTCCAGAACCAAAACAGGCAAATGTAGTACAAGAAGAGGTTGTTCAGTCACCAGAATCAGAGCAGTTAAAAAAAAAAGAAATAGAAACACTACAAGCTGCATTAGCGCTATCACTACAAGAGAAACCAAAGCAAACCTGTCAGGTTTCGCCCCTAGCAGCCAGGGCGGTCTTATTTTGTTTTAGTGTTTCCTGTTTTATTTTTGGTTATGCTGTAGTTTCCAGTTGTTCACTGTTTTTCCCTCTCGTTCCAGGTGTCTTGAGTTCCCTCTCCTTGTGTGCTCCTTCCACCTCCTGATTGCCCTCCCCCCTTAATGTGTTTCACCTGTAATTGTCTCTCCTCCCCCTGATGTATTTAAGTCCCCGTCCTCCCTGCACTCGTCGCCAGATAGTCTTGTGTGTTCTTTGTGTTCTTACCAAGCTTTCCAGCGTTCGTTTCTGATTGATTATTTGTGTATGACCTCTGCCGTGATTTGTTTGGACCCCGAGCTGCCTAACCCTTGTTGTACCTCTGCCTTCGTGGACTGACCTTCTGTTATACCGACCTTGGACTGATTAAACCGTTGATACTCCTGAATACTGACTTTGCGCCTGTGTCCTCTCAACCTATAACGTCAGTTGTGACAAAACCAGTGGGGCTAAAAATCCAGTTAATGGGGATGCTAATAGTGCTAAGCAGGATGATATTACTACTCAACAGACCCCCCAGCCTCGTCTCTCACTACAGTGGAGCAGAGAATTCAAAATATCAGGCCAGATTGGTGAGCCAGACCAAAAAGACAAACTTAGTTTCTCAAGTCTTGCACATCAAATTGAGCAGGGCATCAGTAAGGGAGTTCCTGAAATAGAAATAGTGGATGCAGTGATAAAGGCAATAGCAAAACCAACCTGACTTTACCTACCTTGAGGAGGATCCTGAGGTCCCATTTCCAAGAAAAGGGTGCAACAGAACTGTACAAACAACTCACCTCAGAGGTCCAAAGTAGTAAGGAAACACCACAGAACTTCCTGATTCGTGCCCTTGATTTGAGACAAAAAATACTATTTGCCTCAGAGGGAAGCCGATCTGGTCTGAGATATGACCCTGTTCTTGTACAGAGCATGTTCCCCATAGTGTTCTGACAGGCCTGCTAAATGACAGCATTAGAAGTGACCTCCAGCCATACTTGCAACAAACAAAAGTAAGTGATGAGCTCCTGCTTGAGAAACTTAATATTGCCTGTGCAAATGAAACAGAGAGACAAAATAAAAAGAAACTACTTACCCAACAGCACCCAACCACTGTACATGCTGTTCAGTCTGCCAACACGCCTGCAGATAAAAAGAAAAAAAGACCAAAATGCAGAACACAGCAGTAAAGCCCAGCCTGATTTACTGAATGAACTGAAAGAAATACGCTCTGACATGGCATTGTTAAAAAATCTGGGTGCTGAAGTTGCAGAGATCAGAGTCAATTAAACAGCCTAGCCCAGCACAGACACAATACCTGGCCTCACCTGTAATGCAGGAATGCATACTCCCTCCTCAGTCCCATTATCCACCACAAAACTGCTGGCCTCCCCCAGGACCAGGACGAAGAGGCGATAGAGCCCAATATCAACAGAGGTTTGCGCCACAGCGCTATTATCTTGCTTCTGGTCATGCCCACCAGATAAAATGTATTGGCTGCCAACAAGGTGGAAATGAATACTGTGCCCATTGCTACAGATGTGGTAGCAGTGAGCACTTCCTAGCAGGCTGCAGGAACTAGACAAGACAGAGGGGGTTCTTTAAACACAACAGGGTTATCCCCACGGGACAGGGAGTAACCAGTGAAAGCAAAGCGTCCCAACAGC
>JAFBJY010001427.1:0-49672 GCA_016801885.1 Toxotes chatareus
GTTAGGATAATACCGGGACTTTTAGGTGATGGACAGGCATAAAATCGCTCACCTTTCGCGAAATTCAGCCGTTTGAAGCCCAAACAGGTGACCATCGAGTTAGTATGAGATTTTTCTGATTATTATCAAAAGATAAAATATACCCTGATGATACTAAATGTTTTGATGGTTTAGAAAGTTGCAGAGTTTTTCCAGGTAGTTCCAAATATTTTATTTTTAATTTGTTTTTTAGGTTTTCTATTTATCACTTAATAAATTGTAATACTCTGTCCCTCTTCCTGTCTGGTCAAGCCAGGCTGTTGAGGTAGCAGTTGAGGAGAGAGAAGAGAGAGTGTTATAATATTTCTGAAATCTATTCCAAATATTTGAAGCTGTCATTTACTGGGGGCTCTCCTCACTCCACTTCCTGGTGGCCGGGTCAGCCAACGTGCCCCTGACCTTGTGTGCAAGATGCATTTAAAATAAACCATTGAATGTGTAGTTACTGCGAGTTTGCTGGTGTTTTTTTCCTTTAAATGTTGCACTATGGTTTCCCCTAGGCCAAGACGTAACAATAGTAAAATACATTGATTCGGGGAACACGTACATAAATGCCAAAAATGCCAGGGTCATTTTTTTGTCCCAGTCCAGCCCTGCTGGCAACTAATGTTGCCAATAAATAGCTGTTACTTATTCATAATTCAGTATCTTACTGTACAATGGGTTCACAGTTAATTTTTTTCACATTTAGCAAATTAGGCACGCTGTGGTGCTGATAATCCAAAATATATCAAAACTATCTTGAGCTCTTAAATAAAAAGTGATGAAAAACATATTTATTAGGACTCAATACAGTGTTTATCATATTATGCAATTATATTCAATACAGTGTACCAGATTGCACACCAGATGTGTATGAAATGCATTAAACTCCTTTTATTAGCCAATAAGCATATGCATGGAAAGCATAAACCCAGGACAGACTGCACAAGACTATTGCAGCATAGTCATTCATGGTCAACTCAAATGTAAAAATCTATCTATATATATATGTGCAATTGTCTGCTGCTATGTGTGTGTGTCTGTATGTGTATTAAGACCCCCTCCTGTATATATTGTATTTCTTTTACAAATTTATTTTTCCTTTATAGAGTGTATTTATTGTCTCCTTGTGACTGCTGCTACAAACGAATTTCCCCACAGGGATTAATAAAGTATCTCTATCTATCTAAAAACCCCGGGGCGGGAAAAAACCGGGCAACGGGTTTTTTGGGGGGGTTAATGGAAACCCACCATCGGGTTTTTAAACCTTTTATTTTTTTCCCCCTTGGGTTTTTCAAAAAGCCCCCTCTGAACCCCGGGGGAAAACTTGGGGGTTTAAAGGGGGGAGTGTTAAAAAGTTCCTAAAAGAAAACCCCAAAACCCGTGCAAAGTTAATTTTTTTGGGAAGTAATGCAGGGGAAATTCAGACCAAAAAGGGGAGAAAAACGTTTTCTTTTAAAACCCCATTAAAATTAAGCCCCAAAAAACCCCCCAAAACCGGGGAAAAAAAAAACATTTGGCCCCCCTCAAAAAAAAGGGGGTTTTAAAAAAAACCAAAAAGGAAAAACCCCTTTTTTTTAGATTTAAAAATTTAATTCCCATTAAAAAAATTTTGTGCCCCAAAAAGTTTCCGGGGGGAAAAACCCCTTTGACGGGCTTTAACCCAAAATTTTTTTTTATCCCAAAAAAGTTGGTTTGGGGGAAATTTAACCCCTTGGCCCAAAAACGTTTCTTAAACAAAAAAATTTTCCCAAAAAAACCAAACCCCAAAACAAAAAAAGTAAAAACTAAAAGGGATAAAGAAACCCAAAACTGGAAAGAAGAAAATTTAAAAACCCCCTCTTGAAAAACCAAAAATAAAACAATTTTGAGGTTGCACAAAAAAAAAGTAAAAAAATTTTTTTATTTTTTAAAAAAAAATAAAATTTTTTAAAAGTAAAAAAAGGGGGTAAATTTTATTTTTAAAACCTTTCGGTGGGGGTTAATTTTTTTAAAAAAGGAATTTTTGGGGAAAAACTTTTAATGGGCCAATAAAAAAAGAAAATTTTTTAAAAAAAAAAAAACCCCTTTTAAACAAAAATTTTTAAAAACCAAAAATTTTTTTTCCCAAAACTTTTTTGTTTTTTTTAAAAAATCGTTACCCCAACAATTTAAAAAAACCATTTTAAATTGTTTTGGCCCCAAAACGGGCCCAAATTTTGTTTTGAATAACAGAAAGTTAAAGAAACGGTCTCCAAGCAATCTCAACTTGGCACCAAACTTTTTAGTGGAAGTTAAAATTTTAAACGACCAACCATTAACTGCATCCTGTGATGGAAGAATTCCCCTAAAACCTAATTCCCAAATAACAATTAAAAGTTATAGGAAACCTTTTAAAAGGCATTGCTTTTTTGAAACTGAAAGCGGGGTATTAAAAGTTAGTTTAAAATGTTTACATAATAAACCCCCTTGGATATTAGGAAATTCAGCAGGCTGTTCAAACCATTTAATAGTTACACCAAAAGTAAAACATAAGTGGGTAAACCATTTTCGGGCAGACCCCAAGCCACTTTTGGGATAACCTGAGTAAAATTAAGTTGAAATTAAGGTGTTTCAAAAATTAAATGTTTATTTCAAGCTCACTAAAATGACTTCACTTTGAAAATTTATTTTAGTATACAGCCTCGTATTTGAGAAATAACTAAATCCAATCACGCAACTTTTAGCATCCCGGGGTAGGCAATGGTGCCTTTTCCCTTACTTCTTCGCTTTAATTAAGCTCCTCCCTTGGAAAAAGGGTAAAAAAACCTTTTCCCTTTCTGGAAAAGATTAGAATTGGTCAATTTAAAAAGTCCCCAAAGCGACCTCTGACTATTGGGAAACCCGTTTTTTTCTGAACCTCTTCACCTTGTACAGGTTGGTGAGCATGTATTACCCGGGTTATGGATATGTATAAAACGCTTATTTGGTTTTAAGGGGGCAACGCCCTTAAAGTAACCGTCCCAAAATGGCGGGATCAGAATCCCTTCAGAAACCATTGAACCAAATTTGGTAGTCACAGTGGGCCCCAACGCCAGCGCCGGGGGCTGTTAAAAGGAAAGGGAAAACAGGGGTATTAACGGCCTAATTCAGAATTTCCCAAGGGGACAAATGAAAACAAAGGAACCTGAAAAAAGGGAAGTCTCACCATGCAAGACTGGGGGTAGGCGGGGCCCCGTCTGATTATCAACACCACGCAAAAGCGTGTGGTAAATTAATACAGTGTTGCAAAACCCACAACCCCAAAATTATCTTAGAAAGGGAACCCCAAAACAATTGGCTAAAAGCCTTATTAACCAAAAACAGAGGAATTGAGTAAAAACCCATAAAGAATGATTTCGACAAGGTGTCTAAGAAGAATGGGAATTGTCGTGGCACAGGTTTGAAATTTAAAAAAAACAGGCAGAAAGATTATAAGAACATAAGCCTGAAAGAAAAAAAAATTTTATGTCAAGCGAAAACGTGAAAAATAATAAACAATGGGGTACAACTTTTTTAATACTCGGGGAATATTGGTAAATAGATTGTCACTTACAAAACAATGGAAAAAGTTTGGGGGAAAATATTTTAAAAAACATTAGGCCAAACAAATGGTATAAAATTAAAAATTGGTGGCAGGCCTGAAAAGTGAAAGATGAAAACAAAAAAATTTTTGTTTTACAAAACCATAACCAACATCAAAAATCAGGGTCAAAAGGTCAAACCTTTGTGCCAAGGTCCTCTGACAGTAAAGGAACTTGCTGCAGCAGAAGCAGAGATTGTTCGGCACTGTCAACACCAGAGCTTCAAAGTTATTGCTTTGAAAAAGGGTAAACTACCTATTCGAAAACAAAGCATGATCCGCAAATTGGACCCAGTACTTCAAGATGGCATACTGAGAGTCGGTGGCCGATTAAGTAGATCTGCTCTGCCAGAAGAGGCCAAACATCCTGTTATCATGCCAAAAAATCACCATGCAACCACATTGCTGTTGTCTGATATAAATGAAAAAACAGGCCACTCTGGCAGGAATTACATGCTGGCCCGCCTCCGTCAAAGATACTGGGTACCTGCAGCAAATTCAGCAGTAAGAAAAACCCTCTCCAAGTGTGTGAAATGCAGGAAAGATCAGGCAAGAGCCTAAAGCCAAAAAATGGCTGACCTCCCTGTAGATAGACTGTTGCCTGATAAGCCTCCCTTCACAAGTGTAGGCATGGACTACTTTGGGCCTATAGAGGTCAAGCGGGGTCGTAGCATCGTTAAAAGATATGGTGTGTTGTTTACATGTCTGACGACTCGTGCCCTGCACATAGAAGTTTCCCACACACTGGACACAGATTCATGTATAAATGCTATTCGACATTTCATGTGCAGAAGAGGTCAAGTGTCTTTGATAATGTCTGATAATGGTACAAATCTAGTCGGAGCTGAAAGAGAGCTGCGTGCTTCTATACTCAAAATGAATCAAAAAAAGGTACATGACGCTCTTGCAGCCAGAGGAATTCAGTGGGAGTTTAATCCACCTGCCGGATCACACTTTGGTGGTGTGTGGGAGAGGCAAGTAAGGCTGGTTAAAAAGGTCTTAAGGTCAGTGCTCCAGGAACAGACAATGGATGATGAATGTCTGCAAACTCTACTTTGTGAAGTGGAAGCAATAATCAATGATAGGCCAATCACTACATCTTCAGATGACCCAAACGACCTTGAAGCGCTAGCCCCAAATCATCTACTACTACTAAAGAAGCAGCCATTACTGCCGCCTGGATTGTTCAATAAAGAAGACTGTTATGGACGTAGGAGATGGAAACAGAGTCAGTATCTCTCAGATTTGTTCTGGAAAAGGTGGGTGCGGGAGTACCTGCCTAGTCTGCAAGAGCGCCAGAAATGGAATCAGGTCAAGCAAAACCTCAAACCTGGTGACATTGTAATGATCCTTGACGAAAAGGCCCCACGCAGTTCTTGGCTGTTGGGAAGAGTAGTGCAAACCAGGCTGGATGCAAAATCAAGTATCCTGGAAAGGCCTGTTACCAGGCTGTGCCTGGTCTGTGATGCCAGCTAAGGGGTGTAGGCCGATCGCTGCCCCATAAAGGCACATTGGATTTAATATTAGTGTCCATGATTGTACTTTGTATGATGTATTTTCTTTGCATTGATGGCACAAGCTTTTTAGTTATTGGTAGAATGGTTAAATAATTTAGGTTAAGTAATTATGTGTCCTGCTGCCCCATAATTAGGGGCCGGGTGTGTAGATGCCAAAATAAGAGTGATTTATTTTATGTATTTCTTCTTGTTTTGTTAGGCTATATTTCATGTGTGAGAATATGATGCCGCTATACCCACAATGCAACGGTAGCGAACAGACTCACTGCAGCGCTAGCCTGGTTGTCATGACTACCAAAACTCTTCGCGCTATTGCAGTGCAGCAAGCGGGCATCGTTTTAATTATCCATCAGCAGTCAGAGCAGATGTCTTTCAGCTACCCCCTTCCCTAAAAAATAGCTAAATGGAAGTTTCATAGAGCAGCACAATATTACATTTTCAGTTCAATTCAGTTCATTTATTCATTTTTCTTGATATTAAGGAACATATTTTGTTTTTAACGGACATTTACTTTTTTGCTGTTTGCCTGTTGAAAATGTTTCCCTTGAAATTACTAACAGAGCCATAAGACAACATTGCTTTATTCATTTAATGTACAGGACATGTGATTTCTCTTTAAAGTAAGTTTGTTTTTGTCTATGTGCCTGTTGAAAATGTTTTCACTGGAAATTACTGACAGAGCCATAAAAAATACTGGATTATTCATTTAAACATTAGCCTAAATAGTATACACCTTGTTAGGTACTGGTTCAATAGGCTATGTGTAATCATTTTAATATGTTTTAATAAACATTGAATCAGCCCGGCCCTTGGCTTGTAGCAAATTTGTTTTTTGGCCCTCTGTGTATTTGACTTTGACATCCCTCACCTAAGACGATGGACTAGTATTTTGCTATCCACTTAGTACAGCAATAGTACTATAATTTAATAAATAGTAAACTTGATTTACATGAGTTCCCTCAAGTCAAGTCAAGTAGTCAAGTAGGTTTTTATTGTCGTTTCAGCCATATACACAGTACATAGTGAGACGAGACAATGTTTCACCGGGAGCGATTGGTGATACACACAACTGTTACAACACAGTATGGACAAGACAAATACGTAATAGTGCCTACATACACTACTTGAGACTACACAGATTCAAACACACAAGTGCCTATCCACAAACATACCTACATACACACTTATTTTACTTGCACACACTCACACACACCCACCCACACACACACACACACACACACCCACACACACACACACACACTCACCCACACACACTCACTCACACACACACACCCACACACTCAATCATATTTTACATACATTACAACACAGTTGTAAACACAACAGGTCAGAGTTAAGTGACCTAAACATACATGCTAGACAGGGCATGTTTTTTTTTAGCAGAGCTCTGTGGCTAGTGGTATGATTGCACAGACTGTCCTAATCAATATGAGGTAGCAGCAAGAAATTGCACGAGGCATAAGGTGCGGTGTGCTGGTTGAACTGGTACGTAAACTACAGTCCAATAGTCCTGACGTTGTTTAGCAGTCTGACCGCCTGGGGGAAGAAGCTCTTCCCCATCCTGGAGGTGCGGGCAGTGATGCTGCGGAGCCTTCTACCTGATGGTAGCAACGTGAATAGTCCGTGGGAGGGGTGGGAAGTGTCTCTGATAATGTTCTTAGCTTTCCGCAGACAGCGGGAGCTATAAATGTCTGAGAGGGGGGGGCAGAGAGACCCCGGTGATCTTTTCAGCTGTCCTCACAATCCGCTGCAGGGCCTTACGGTCTGCAGCAGTGCAGTTGCCATACCACGATGTGATGGCGCCGCTGAGGATGCTCTCAATCGTTCCTCTGTAGAAAGTTGTGAGGATGGAGGTTGGGAGATGAGCTTTGCGCAGTCTTCTCAGGAAGTACAGACGCTGCTGGGCTTTCTTTGTGATGTGTGTGGTGTTCTTAGTCCATGAGAGGTCGTCTGTTATGTGTACGCCCAGAAGCTTTATGCTCTGGACAATCTGCACGATGGTTGTCAATGCACAGTGGGGTGTGTGTGTGCAAAGTCCGTCTGAAGTCGATGACCAGTTCTTTTGTTTTGTCCACGTTGAGGAGCAGGTTGTTGTCAGTACACCAGCTGCTGAGCTGTGCCACCTCCTCTCTGTATGGGGCTTCGCGTTGCCTCTGCTGATCAGGCCCACCACGGTCGTGTCATCAGCAAACTTGATGATGTGGTTTGAGCTGTGCGTTGCCACACAGTCGTGGGTGAGGAGTGTGAACAATAGCAGGCTGAGCATGCAGCCCTGGGGTGCTCCTGTGCTCAGTACTGTTGTGCTGGATGTCTTGCTCCCGATCCTGACTGCTTGGGGTCTGCCTACCAGGAAGTCCAGGATCCAGTTTCGGAGTGTTGTGTTCAGTCCAAGTTCACCTAGTTTTGTTATCAGCTGTTGAGGGATGATGGTGTTGAATGCTGAGCTGAAGTCAATGAACAGCATCCTGACATATGTGTCCTTTTGGTCCAGGTGAGAGAGAGCCAGGTGGATGGCGGTGTTGATGGCATCGTCTGTGGAGCGGTTGGGGCGGTACGCAAACTGCATTGGGTCCAGTGTGGCTGGTAGTTGTGACTTGATGTGTCTCATTACTAGCCTTTCAAAGCACTTCATGATGGTGGATGTCAGTGCAACTGGGCGGTAGTCATTTAGACAAGTCACTGAGGATTTCTTCGGGACGCGGATGATGGTGGTGGTCTTGAAGCAGGTGGGGACGACGGTGGTGGACAGTGAGATGTTGAAGATGTCAGGTGCTATATTAGCACAGATGTTGCACTGAATCTCAACTACGTTAAATTTTAAAATCTCACACAAGAAAACATTTTCAGCAATATAAATGTAACAGACAAATTTTTACCTGAAAATTGTCTTCACAGATGTGTGGTGATGATCACTGTCCCACTCCAGACTGATTCACTTGGTGGAGCTGTAAGAGATGACTGATTGCTTGATTGGACTTCCATGCAATAAGAATAGCTGATATTGGCACATTAATTATATATAACTTCAGTTTCAGATGACAATTTAATTCTTAATCACAATTCAAGTTATGACATCTTTAGTTAAATTTGTAATCAATTCAATTTCTATCTTTTCTCTCTCGCTTTCACATGCAGATCTGATGTTTGACAGCAAAACCTTACTTTTTAATAGACGCAATTTTGGACATAAGAGCAGGGATATATCAGATTCTTAGCAACAACCCTCTTCCAGTTCAAATTAAACCCAATAAAAACTCAGAGCCACTGTGGCTGCTGAGCTAACGAGTCAAATATTACCCGAGCTCAAGCTCACAGTGTTTAAAGCGTGTGTGCTACTGTAACTGCAGCATAAACTGCCATGGTGAGCATGCAAAACAGAGGAAAACCGCCCTGACTTAGAACCTCTGTAATGTCATACTAACGTGTAACATAATGCCATAACGTGTAACTTGACAACTATAAACAATGGGCTTTTCGCTCCAACGGTTTTCTAAACTAGAGGGTTTTAGAAAATGTGCTGGCAATCCCTCTGTCCTGAAGGTGACAGGGCTAATGCAGGCAGCTAGCGTTAGCTTAACTTAACCAGTTTTTCACTAGCTAACGTTTGCAAAAACAGTGCAGTCTGCATCCCACAACCCGTATATTCAGTATAAAACACGACTAAGATAAATAAAATAAAGTGAAATACCGTCACTCTCAAAAATAAAGAATCATTATACTTACCAAATTGCTGGTTTTGCAGCTTCCTCTTCACCGCTCTATTGCCTGCTTCTGTCTGTTGGCAACACACATATTCTTTAAATTAAACGTGCAAAACAGATCTGATATACAGACAAATTATATTGTATGAAGTTGTCGTTTGAATAACATTTGAATTTTGTAGGCTAATAACGTGTTACTTACACTTTATTGACTTGATGGATCGGTTCTTCGGGAAATCACAGAAATTTGTGACAGTGTATTAGATCATGAAGGATTAAAAAATGTTGAGGATCTGCCAGAGGAGAGAGATCGTATTATCATCTATAATGCACATTCTCTTAATTGCTGCTCTATGCGTGCGCACAGATGCATGAGAAGTTTTTTTTTTTTTTAAATCTGGGCAACTAACTTCGCGCATCCTTTGAACGTAACCACCCAATCATGGCAAAGTACGAGCAGTGCTGTTTTTTTTTTTTTTTCTAGCCTCGCTTTTTTAGTCCAGGTGTAGCGGCTAGTTTTGTTTTTTTTCCGGGCAGCTAACTTCGCTCTTCCTTTGCACATGACCAACCAATCATAACGAAGTATGAGCACTGCTTTTCTTTTTTTTTCCCACTAGCCTCGCTTTTTTTGTCCAGATGTAGCGGTAGCCATAGCTGACAACGAAAGTGAGTTTTCCTCTGTTTCCTTTATCTGCAATGTGGTATTTCCAAAGTAGGCTTTGTGAAAATGATGTTCACATGGGTAGAAAACGCTATAAGGGATTGTTAGAGCTGACATGAAAGGTGAGTGTGAAACTTGCTGCTGGCGTCAAAATAAGACTTTTTCCAGCATAGAAACAGTGTTGTCAACTAGAACTTCTTCTAGTTTTGCAGAGTTTTCCAGTATGTTTGTGAGATCTGCAGTAGGTTGATTTTGAAGGGCAGACTTTGTGATATAAACGCTTATGGTCAGGCAACGCTTAAAAGTGTAAGTTCCAGTCAGTCAGAGCTGAAATGAACGGAGTGCATTAAATGTGTTGCTGGCGTCAAAATTAGACTTTTTCCAGCTTGGAAACACTATTGTAAACTAGAAGAAGTATTTTGCAGAGTTTTCCAGTATGTTTTTGAGATCTGCAGTAGGTGGATTTTGAAGGGCAGACTTTGTGAAAAAACCATCATATTGACTGGAAACGCTTAAAACGGTAAGTTCCAGCCAGGTAGAGCTGAAATGAACGGAGCGCATTAAATATGTTGCTGGCGTCAAAATAAGACTTTTTCCAGCATGGAAACAGTGTTGTCAACTAGAAGAAGTATTTTGCAGAGTTTTCCAGTATGTTTGTGAGATCTGCAGTAGGTTGATTTTGAAGGGCAGACTTTGTGATATAGACGCTTATGGTCAGGCAACGCTTAAAAGTGTAAGTTCCAGTCAGAGCAGAAATGAACGGAGCGCATTAAATGTGTTGCTGGCGTCAAAATTACACTCTTTCCAGCATGGAAACACTATTGTCAATTAGAAGAAGTATTTTGCAGAGTTTTCCAGTATGTTTGTGTGATCGCCCGTATGTGAAATTTTCAGGGCAGACGCTGGGAAAAAAGAAGATTTGGAAAGGGCTGGAAGGGAAAAATTCTAACGCTAGAGCTGAAATGAAAGGTGTGTATAAAATATGTTGCTGGAGTCAAAATAAGACGTTTTCCAGCATGGAAACAGTGTTGTCAACTAGAAGAAGTATTTTGCAGAGTTTTCCAGTATGTTTGTGAGATCTGCAGTAGGTGGATTTTGAAGGGCAGACTTTTTGATATAGACGCTTATGGTCAGGCAACGCTTAAAAGTGTAAGTTCCAGTCAGTCAGAGCTGAAATGAACGGAGTGCATTAAATGTGTTGCTGGCGTCAAAATTAGACTTTTTCCAGCATGGAAACACTATTGTCAACTAGAAGAAGTATTTTGCAGAGTTTTCCAGTATGTTTGTGCACCACTGGTGCCAGGAGAGCTGCGTCGTCTGTCCTGCAGAGAAGGTCCTGCATCACGCTGCCATTTTCCACGGGTTCCCAATAGACATTCCAAGTCATCCTCCAGCCTCTTACATCTACAGCCTGGGTGGATGAGAAGGTGTGGTGGCCCAACAACTACGTGGAGAGACTTGCATGCCATCTGAGGTTAACCACTCGTGCCAGGAGAGCTGCACAATCTGTTCTACAAAGAGAAGGTCCTGCATCACACTGCCATTGTCCATAGGTCAGAGACTGAGATGGAGTCATCACAGCTTGAAGACTTGAAGCTAGAAGTTTGTGGTGCTCTGTACACATTGACACGAGATGACTTGATTGAAGTGTGTGATTTCCTAACTATTGCTGGTTTAAGGTTTGGAAAGGTATCCGGCAAAAGCCGCTCCTCCCTCATCTTGCATATCATAAGCTATCTAGAGAGAGAACAGTTAAGTGATATTGATGGATGGAGGCATGGCAGAGCTACTGATGTTAAAAGATAAAATTGTCGAGTTGCAACAGGCTGCCGAAAATAATGCAGTAGGAGTAGCTCCAGAACCAAAACAGGCAAATGTAGTACAAGAAGAGGTTGTTCAGTCACCAGAATCAGAGCAGTTAAAAAAAGAAATAGAAACACTACAAGCTGC
Organism: Toxotes chatareus; assembly: GCA_016801885.1. Taxonomy (NCBI): domain Eukaryota; kingdom Metazoa; phylum Chordata; class Actinopteri; family Toxotidae; genus Toxotes; species Toxotes chatareus. Next base: position 11,452 of record JAFBJY010001427.1, read on the forward strand.
ATTAGCGCTATCACTACAAGAGAAACCAAAGCAAACCTGTCAGGTTTCGCCCTAGCAGCCAGGGCGGTCTTATTTTGTTTTAGTGTTTCCTGTTTTATTTTTGGTTATGCTGTAGTTTCCAGTTGTTCACTGTTTTTCCCTCTCGTTCCAGGTGTCTTGAGTTCCCTCTCCTTGTGTGCTCCTTCCACCTCCTGATTGCCCTCCCCCCTTAATGTGTTTCACCTGTAATTGTCTCTCCTCCCCCTGATGTATTTAAGTCCCCGTCCTCCCTGCACTCGTCGCCAGATAGTCTTGTGTGTTCTTTGTGTTCTTACCAAGCTTTCCAGCGTTCGTTTCTGATTGATTATTTGTGTATGACCTCTGCCGTGATTTGTTTGGACCCCGAGCTGCCTAACCCTTGTTGTACCTCTGCCTTCGTGGACTGACCTTCTGTTATACCGACCTTGGACTGATTAAACCGTTGATACTCCTGAATACTGACTTTGCGCCTGTGTCCTCTCAACCTATAACGTCAGTTGTGACAAAACCAGTGGGGCTAAAAATCCAGTTAATGGGGATGCTAATAGTGCTAAGCAGGATGATATTACTACTCAACAGACCCCCCAGCCTCGTCTCTCACTACAGTGGAGCAGAGAATTCAAAATATCAGGCCAGATTGGTGAGCCAGACCAAAAAGACAAACTTAGTTTCTCAAGTCTTGCACATCAAATTGAGCAGGGCATCAGTAAGGGAGTTCCTGAAATAGAAATAGTGGATGCAGTGATAAAGGCAATAGCAAAACCAACCTGACTTTACCTACCTTGAGGAGGATCCTGAGGTCCCATTTCCAAGAAAAGGGTGCAACAGAACTGTACAAACAACTCACCTCAGAGGTCCAAAGTAGTAAGGAAACACCACAGAACTTCCTGATTCGTGCCCTTGATTTGAGACAAAAAATACTATTTGCCTCGCAGGAAGCCGATCTGGTCTGAGATATGACCCTGTTCTTGTACAGAGCATGTTCCCCCATAGTGTTCTGACAGGCCTGCTAAATGACAGCATTAGAAGTGACCTCCAGCCATACTTGCAACAAACAAAAGTAAGTGATGAGCTCCTGCTTGAGAAACTTAATATTGCCTGTGCAAATGAAACAGAGAGACAAAATAAAAAGAAACTACTTACCCAACAGCACCCAACCACTGTACATGCTGTTCAGTCTGCCAACACGCCTGCAGATAAAAAGAAAAAAAGACCAAAATGCAGAACACAGCAGTAAAGCCCAGCCTGATTTACTGAATGAACTGAAAGAAATACGCTCTGACATGGCATTGTTAAAAAATCTGGGTGCTGAAGTTGCAGAGATCAGAGTCAATTAAACAGCCTAGCCCAGCACAGACACAATACCTGGCCTCACCTGTAATGCAGGAATGCATACTCCCTCCTCAGTCCCATTATCCACCACAAAACTGCTGGCCTCCCCAGGACCAGGACGAAGAGGCGATAGAGCCCAATATCAACAGAGGTTTGCGCCACAGCGCTATTATCTTGCTTCTGGTCATGCCCACCAGATAAAATGTATTGGCTGCCAACAAGGTGGAAATGAATACTGTGCCCATTGCTACAGATGTGGTAGCAGTGAGCACTTCCTAGCAGGCTGCAGGAACTAGACAAGACAGAGGGGGTTCTTTAAACACAACAGGGTTATCCCCACGGGACAGGGAGTAACCAGTGAAAGCAAAGCGTCCCAACAGCATTGCTCCTACTGTGGTGTCACTGAAAAAAAACAAAGACTCAGAAGATGTGCATCCTGTCAAATAGACATTTACTGTTCTAAAATCTGTCAAGTTAAACACTGGCCAAAACATAAAAACCAGTGTAAGCACTGCACCAACCCCAAAGAAAACCGGTGCTCTCACACAAAGACAAATCAAACCAGCACCAAGAAGGGGGACAGCCAATCTCGCCTTGTTGCTCTGGTAGGGAAAAGATGTATTGTTGGGTGCTACATACAAGGCTGCAGAACTCAAGCATTATGGGATACTGGCTCCCAAGTCTGCATTGTTGATGAAAAGTGGAAAAGAAAACATCTGCCACATGAGAAGCTAAAAGATGTCTCAGAATTACTTGATGCACCCAGTGATCTTCAAGTCACAGCTGCTAATGGACAGAGCATGTCTTACAAGGGTTTCATTAAGGTCACTTTTGGATTAGCAGCAGAGGGAACTGACCCTAAAGAACTTGTTGTCCCCATGCTCATGATCAAAGGTCAGCGTCTCTCACAGCCCATCTTAGGTTTTAATGTCATTGAGCAGATCATAAAACCCCGCAGCCCAGAACAACTGGATGCTACAAGACGAGAACTGTTACATGAGACATTGCAGTGGCTTTCCCCAGCCTCTAGAAAAATAACAACACAGCCTTCATTGACCTGGTGACTACTGAACAATCATTTGACTACATTGTGAAAACAACAAAAGAGAAAGTGATTGTGCCCAAACACACCTCTGTTCAGATTGACTGTAAGGTGCAGACATTGCCACCAAATAAAGATATAACACTTCTTTTTGAGCCTGATATTAATCCTCAGTGGGCGAAGGCCTTGAGTTTTTAATGAGACATTGGTAAAGCTTAGACATGGTGTTTCACCTTACATAGTCCTTGATGTTCAAAACCCAACTGATCACAATATTGAGCTGTCAGGAAAGACTGTTGTGGGCACCTTACAGCAAGTCCAAGCTGTGTATCCCACCACCATCTTGGAGAAACCCAATACTCCGCACCGAGTGTCAGTGAGTCAAGTGAACACAGAGAGTGAGCAATTAAATGACAGCCAGTGGGACCCACCAATAGACCTGAGCCATCTGAGTGAACCTGAAAGAGTGGTGGTGCAAAACATGCTTCGTGACGAATGTTCCGCCTTTTCCAGATCAGATGATGACATTGGATGTATTGGAAAGTTGAAGTTGAGCACATGGATCCTGTTGCACGTACTTATCTGTCAGTGCCAAAGCCATTATACAAAGAGATGAAAGACTACTTACACAACCTCATTGCGCAGGGGACGGGTGAAAAATCCAGCTCATCCTATGCCTCCCCGATTGTCTGTGTAAGGAAGAAGGATGGTAGCCTACGTCTTTGTATAGACTACCAAGAACTAAACAAAAAGACCCACCCTGACAGGCAACCAATCCCTCGGGTGCAGGACATTCTTGAAAGTCTTGGTGGCAACTCGTGGTTTTCTTTGTTAGATCAGGGAAAGGCCTACCATCAGGGCTTTATGGATGAAGACAGTAGGCATTTGACTGCATTTGTGACTCCGTGGGGCCTCTATGAATGGATAAGGATTCCATTCGGGCTAATGAACGCACCCGTAGCCTTTCAACGCTGTATGGAGGAGTGTCTGGAGGAAGTGCGAGACAACATCTGTGTGCCCTGCCTGGATGATACACTAGTGTACAGTCAGTCATTTGAGGACCATGTAAGCCATGTCAGGAGAGTACTCCAGCTTCTAAGGTGATATGGGATCAAACTCAAACCCAGCAAGTGCGAGCTATTCAAATGTGAGGTTCGCTATCTAGGAAGTATTGTTTCAGCCGAAGGTAGCAAAATCGATCCAGCTGATACCATTGCTGTACGAGCCTTGAAAGATAAGAGACCAAGCAATGTAGGAGAACTACGAGCTGTTATGGGCTTGTTAAGCTATTACAGGCAATACATAAAGAATTTCTCCCACATTGCGGGGCCACTTTATAACCTGCTGCAAGGGACGACAGACGAAAGTGATGCACAACAAAACAGGAAAAACACAAGATGAGCAACAGGGAAACGAAAAGGAGTACCGTCACACAAGCCAATTGTGTGGACTGAGGAACATCAACGCATCCTGGAGCGGTTAATAGACTGCCTGGTTGAGCCACCAGTTCTCGGGTTCCCAGACTTCTCACAACCGTTTATCCTTCACACAGACACTTCAAAGCAAGGCCTTGGCGCTGTCCTTTACCAACAACAGGATAATAAGCTCCGTGTGATAGCCTATGGCTCCCGAACACTGACTGCTGCTGAACGGAATTACCATCTCCATTCAGGGAAACTGGAACTAACAACAAATCAGAATATGAACCTAAAACTGAACCTATTTTATCCTTCACACCTTCAGTATGCAAAGTAAGCGTCTACTGCGTGAGTGGGAAAGACTCCACATAGGCGAAGATGGCATTCTCTACAGAAAAACAGCAAGCAAAACACAGCTCGTCTTGCCAGAGAAGCACAGACCAATGGTGCTGAAAGAGTTACACGATGAAATGGGCCATCAGGGCATTGACCGAACAACATCTCTGATCAGAGATAGGTTCTTCTGGCCTTACATGCAAAAAGAAATTGAACATTATGTGACCAGAACATGTACCTGCCTGAAACAAAAGACACCATACAAAGAAACTCGAGCACCTTTGACCAGTATCGTCACCACACAACCATTTGAACTAGTGTCCATAGATTTTCTCCATTTGGACAAATGTAGAGGCGGGTACGAGTACATATTGGTAATTGTTGATCACTTTACTCGTTTCGCGCAGGCTTATGCCACTACCTCCAAGTCTGCCGAGACAGTTGCCGATTGCATATTCAACGATTATGCCCTGAAGTTTGGACTGCCAACTCGGATACACCATGATCAAGGTGGTGAATTTGAGAACCAGCTCTTCGCCCAGCTTAAAAAGAACTGTGGTGTTCTAGGGTCACGAACAACACCGTACCACGGACCACAAGTCGAACGCTTTAATTGGACATTGATACAAATGCTAAACACACTTACCGATAAACAGAAGACAAACTGGAAAGAATCCTTGAACAACTATTTAAGTCAACTCCACAAGGTCTATGGGAGAAAAACAATCTAACGACAAAAACAGTCTAAGTTGAGGATTAATATGGACAGTCAAACATCTAGATTTTACTCTAGATGTTCACTAATTAAATAACACTACGTTATCCCACAGTTTAGCTTCTGCTCTCAAGATAAACCCAGACACTGAAGAGGATTTTAGTCAGTCAGCTTCTGAATGATCAGCTGCTCTGCAGTAGAGAGGACAGGTAGCTGTGCTAATGTTAATGTTAATGCTAATGCCAATGCTAATGCTAGGTGAGCGGTTCAGAGTTTCTAATGAGAAGTGGATTTACTGAGGAGAGTCAATCTGTTTTTTAACTGCAGAGCAAAGTCACATAGTCAGTGTGTGAGTCAACAAGTAAACAGCTGCAACCATGGTAACTGAACACAACAGTGATGGAAACAGCTTGAGCTTCCTCACTCAAAAATCATGACTCAGGTTTCACAGACTAAACCTAAAAACTGGTAAATGGCTGTGTTTATATAGAACTTTTACCCACAGCACTTTACATGCTGCCTCTCATTCATCCATTCACACACACTGATGGCAGCCAGCTGCCATACAAGGTGCTGGTCTGGCCATCAGGGCTGGTTTGAGGCTGAGGCTTTAATCCTAAGGACATTTGATATTGACAGGAGGAGAGCTGTGATTAATGGGCAAACCTCGCTACCTGCTGAGACACAGCTGCTCTGTACTTACAACTAATAAACAATTTTATCGGAGGATTCAAACTAAATCAAATCAGGTACCAACATTAACACAGTTACAGTCAAGACCTGAAGTATTTGGATAGTTATTGTTCTTCAGACTCTGAGCTTCAGCACATTGAAGCTGAATTAAAATAATGGACCCTACATTAAAGAGCCAATCTCAGCTTTAATTTGAGCAGGTTGACATCAGTAAAGAAAGTGTGGGAGATTTAGCCCTTTTAGTGGTTTAAAAGTAACTGGACAAATAAACATGAAGTGAAACAAACTTTTCAGGTTTAATATTTATTGTAAAATCCTTTACAGGCATTGACTGTAGTATCCATTATTATATTTTAAAGTGAATGTGCTGAGAGCCCTAAGAAAAAAACATGTCTAACTGTCCAAATACTTACAGCCAACTTGTTGAGACGATGGCTGACCATTGAGGCAACTGTCAGACAACCTGTGGTGGTAACGTATTGTGTCACTTCCTGTTTGCTGCTTCTGCACTGTGGTGTTACGAGTGTTATCCTAGCTTAATTAATCAACCCTTACTTTGCCGTGTTCTGTGGTCAATCTCTGAATTCCTGTACCCGTATATTGCTTTAGTTAAACATCTGTGGTGCACGTGTCCCTCGGAATCTAACAGTACACTCTAATCACTCTATCTCTGGTCCGCTAGCTTAGCTGTTAGCAATGGCTTCTCTCTCTCCTGCTGTCTCTCCTCTCTCTTGCACGGTGTGTGAGATGTTTAGTTACTCCTCTGCCTCCTTTAGCGATAATGGTATGTGTAATAAATGTAGCATTTTTGTAGCATTGGAGGCGAGACTTAGGGAAGTAGAGGCTCGGCTCCGCACCATTGATAATCGCCCCGCAGCAGCGTTAGCTAGTCAGTCCCCTGTAGCTGATGCGGACCAGCCTAAATTAGTTACAGCTAGCCGTCCTACGTTAGCTCCTGTCAGCCGTCCCCGGCAGCTCCCGAGCAGCCGGGAAGCCAGGGCGGCTGGGTGGCAGTCCAAAGGAAACATAGCATGAAACAAAGGCCTGTGGTTCACCATCAACCGCTTCATGTTTCAAACAGATTTTCCCCAATCAGCGACACACCCGCTGAGAAAAAAACTCTGGTTATTGGCAGCTCCATTTTGCGAAATGTGAAGTTAGAGACTCCAGCGACCATAGCTAAATGCATCCCTGGGGCCAGAGCGGGCGACGTTGAATCTTATTTAAAACTGCTGGCTAAGGATAAACGTAGATTTGGTAAGATCGTTATTCACGTCGGCGGTAATGACACCCGATTACACCAATCGGAGGTCACTAAAATTAATGTAGAGTCGGTGTGTAACTTTGCCAAAACAATGTCGGACTCCGTAGTGTTCTCTGGACCCCTGCCCGATTTGACCAGTGATGACATGTTTAGCCGCATGTCTTCATTTTATTTATATAGCGCCTTCCACAATCAAAATTGTCTCAAAGCGCTTTACAGAGACCCAGAGCCTGACCCCAGAGCAAGCACTTAAGGCGACAGTGGCAAGGAAAACTCCCTTTTAACAGGAAGAAACCTTGAGCAGAACCTGGCTCAGATGGGGGACCCTCCTGCCGATGGCCGGGCTGGGTGAAAGGAGGAAAAGGAGGAAGATAGGACAGCTAGGAATGGAGGAGAGGGGGAGAAAGACATGCAGCATAATACAGACAATGTGGGTCAGTATTTACATTACAGTTAGTGGACAGTTATTGGATAATGTGTGCTCAGCAGATTAGAATTATGAAACAGAGCACGGAGGCAAAAAGCTGTCATGACTGGTAATTATTTACATTACAGTCTGCAAAGAATATTAATCAAATATTTATCTGTAGCAGAACGGAACATTAAACATGTTAGAAATCGATCATTGTAAACAATAAACAGCAGCAGGTGGGTGGAGCCAGGACCATAGGACATGCAGCTCCGGAGCCAGAGGTACCTGCAGTAAGGTACAGAGAAAGATATAGAGACTGTGTCTGCTCCCCGTCAACAAAAAGTGCATAAATTAAAAAAAGGCAAGAGGTGTTACTCATAAAAACCTCAAAAAAATTTATACTACAAAAGCATCTGAACCTAAAAACACCACAATCAGATGTGGGCTATTTAACATTAGATCTCTCTTGTCTAAATCTCTGTTAGTGAATGATTTGATAATGGATCAGCAGATTGATTTATTCTGTCTGACTGAGACCTGGCTGCAGGAGGAAGAGTATGTCAGTCTAAATGAGTCAACCCCTGCTAGTCATATTAATTATCACATTCCTCGAGGTACAGGCCGAGGAGGAGGAGTGGCAGCAATGTACCACTCAAGTTTATTAATTAATCCCAGACCTAAGCCGAAATATAGTACATTTGAAAGCCTTATCCTCAGCCTCTCACATCCAAATTGGAAGACAGAAAAACCAGTACTATTTGCTGTGGTGTATCGTCCACCTGCTGCTTACTCTGAGTTTTTGTCTGAATTCACTGAATTTTTATCTGATTTAGTGCTTAGTACGGATAGAGTAATTATAGTGGGCGACTTTAATATTCATGTCGATACCCACAATGACAGCCTTAAGACTGCTTTCTATTCAGTATTAGACTCAATTGGCTTTTTACAAAATGTTAACAAACCAACTCACTGTTTTAATCACACCCTTGATCTTGTACTAACCTATGGCATAGAAGCTGAATATTTGACAGTATTCCCTCAGAACCCTGTTTTATCTGATCATTCTTTAGTAACATTTGAATTTACAATAATGAACTGCACAGCATCTGAGAAAAAATTAACTACTGTAGATTTCTGTCTGATAATGCTGTTATCAAATATAAGGAAGCTATTCCATCTTTATTATCTCCGCTGCCATGTGCCAGTTTTACAGAGGGCAATGGCCTAAACGTTACTCCAGCAGATATAGACTATCTAGTTGATAATACTGCTGCTTCATTGCGTTCAACCCTTGACTCTGTTGCCCCTTTGAAAAAGAAGGTCAGTAATCAGAGGAAGCTAGCTCCATGGTACAATTCACAAATACGTACTTTAAAGCAGATATCACGAAAGCTGGAAAGGAAATGGTTATCCACTAATTTAGAGGAATTCCGCCTAGCCTGGAAAGACAGCATCATAACGTATAAAAAACCCTTCGTAAGGCAAGAACTGCCTATTACTCATCATTAATAGAGGAAAACAAGAACAACCCTAGGTTTCTTTTCAGCACTGTAGCCAGGCTGACAAAGAGCCATAGCTCTGTTGTACCATCCATCCCTCTAGCTCTCACTAGTAATGACTTTATGAGCTTCTTTAGCAATAAAATAGTAGACATTAGAGACAGAATCCATCTCATCCTGCCTACAACTGTTAATGATGTAGGTATGTCTAGAACAGCATCTTTAGAAATGTCTGCCAGTCCTGATTTGTCGTTAGACTGTTTCTCTCCCATAGATCTAGCTGAATTGACTTCAATAGTTTCTAAATCTAAATCATCAACATGTCTTTTGGATCCTATCCCAACCAGACTTCTTAAAGATGTGTTGCCTTTGATTGGCACTCACATATTAGATCAGATAAATCTCTCGTTGGTTACAGGATATGTCCCACAGGCTTTTAAGGTTGCAGTTATCAAACCTTTACTTAAAAAGCCTTCTCTGGACTCTGACATTTTGGCAAACTATAGACCTATATCCAATCTCCCCTTTAATTCTAAAATTCTTGAAAAGGCTGTTGCAACTCAGTTGTGTGATCATTTACATAGGAACGGTTTGTTTGAAGTTTTTCAGTCAGGATTTAGAGTTCATCATAGCACAGAGACAGCACTGGTGAAAGTTACCAACGACCTTCTTATAGCATCAGATAATGGACTCGTCTCTATACTTGTCCTGCTAGACCTTAGTGCTGCATTTGACACCATTGATCATAATATCCTATTGGATAGATTGGAACATGTTATCGGGATTAAAGGAACAGCACTAGGCTGGTTTAAATCATATCTATCAGATAGATACCAGTTTGTTCATGTTAATGATGATCCTCCATATATACCAGAGTAAGTCATGGAGTTCCACAGGGTTCTGTGCTTGGACCGATACTGTTCACCTTATACATGCTTCCCTAGGCAATATTATCAGGAAGCATGGAATAAATTTCCATTGCTATGCGGATGATACCCAGCTATATTTATCTATGAAACCAGACGAAACAGATCAGTTAACCATACTTCAGGCATGTCTTAAAGATATAAAGGCCTGGATGACCTGTAACCTTCTTCTTCTGAATTCAGACAAAACTGAGGTTATTTTGTTTGGTCCCAAACACCTCAGAAACAGTTTATCTAATCATATAGTTACTCTGGATGGCATTAATTTAGCCTCCAGTACGACTGTGAGGAACCTTGGAGTTATTTTTGATCAGGATCTGTCCTTTAACTCACATATAAAACAAGTCTCTAGGACCGCCTTCTTTCACCTGCGCAATATCAGTAAGATTAGGAACATTCTGTCGCAGAGTGATGCTGAAAAATTAGTCCATGCTTTTGTTACTTCTAGGCTGGACTACTGTAATTCCCTATTATCAGGATGTCCAGTTAACTCTCTAAAAAGCATCCAGCTGATCCAAAATGCTGCAGCGAGAGTACTGACTGGAATTAGCAAGAGAGATCACATTACTCCTGTACTAACTTCTCTTCATTGGCTTCCTGTAAAATCCAGAATTGATTTTAAAATCCTTCTCCTTACATATAAGGCCCTCAATGGCCAGGCTCCTTCATATCTCAAAGAGCTGATAGTACCATATCATCCTAACAGATTGCTTCGTTCCCAGAATGCAGGTTTGCTTATGGTTCCCAAAATCTCTAAAAGTAGAATGGGAGGCCGAGCCTTTAGCTATCAGGCCCCTCTCCTATGGAACCAACTGCCAGTTTGGGTTCGGGAAGCAGACACCCTCTCTAATTTTAAAACGAAGCTTAAAACCTTCTTGTTTGATAAAGCTTATAATTAGTTGTAGTTACAGTCCTAGTTATTAAACTTATAGTTAGTCACAATTATCTCTATAGACACTGTTACAGTTAAGGATATAGCCCTTAGTAGGGCTGGCTCAGGCAACTGAATCGTCCCCTAGTTATGCTGCTATAGGCCTAGGCTGCTGGGGGACATCCCATGATTTACTGTGCACTTCTTCTTCTTTCTCTTTCTCTCCTCAGACCCACTCTCAAATTTATTAGCCTTTATTACATGTCATTAACTCTGTGTCCTCTCTGTCCCGTAGTCCTGTGTTTGTTTCTCTCTGGTCTCTCTTTCTCTGTACCTTACTGCAGGTACCTCTGGCTCTGGAGCTGCATGTCCTATGGTCCTGGCTCCACCCACCTGCTGCTGTTTATTGTTTACAATGATCGATTTCTAACATGTTTAATGTTCCGTTCTGCTACAGATAAATATTTGATTAATATTCTTTGCAAACTGTAATGTAAATAATTACCAGTCATGACAGCTTTTTGCCTCCGTGCTCTGTTTCATAATTCTAATCTGCTGAGCACACATTATCCAATAACTGTCCACTAACTGTAATGTAAATACTGACCCACATTGTCTGTATTATGCTGCATGTCTTTCTCCCCTCTCCTCCATTCCTAGCTGTCCTATCTTCCTCCTTTTCCTCCTTTCACCCAGCCCGGCCATCGGCAGGAGGGTCCCCCATCTGAGCCAGGTTCTGCTCAAGGTTTCTTCCTGTTAAAAGGGAGTTTTCCTTGCCACTGTCGCCTTAAGTGCTTGCTCTGGGGTCAGGCTCTGGGTCTCTGTAAAGCGCTTTGAGACAATTTTGATTGTGGAAGGCGCTATATAAATAAAATTGAATTGAATTGAATTGAATAAAACAGAAACAATTTGAATCAGAGCCAATGAAAGATAATAATCAATGTAGAAACTCCTCATTGGTTAGCAGGTGGATAAAGAGGTGATATTTCTGCTTCACTGAACAAATCTGTGTTTGATGTTTGGCCCAGTTTTCAAATGCAGGTCTGTTAGTTTGCTTTGAGCTGCAGAGCAAACTGGAAGCTTTGTTCCTTTGATTGTCCTTTCAACACAAATGTTATTTGACTTTTTCTGATTGTTTCCTCTTCAGACTGAGCAGCTGTAACTGCTCAGAGAGAAGCTGTGAAGTTCAGTTCTCAGTTCTCAGCTCCCAGTCCTCTAGTCTGAGACACCTGGACCTGAGTAACAATGACCTGCAGGAGTTAGGGGTGAAGCTTCTGTCTGCTGGACTGAAGAGTCCACACTGTACCCTGGAGACTCTCAGGTCAGGATCCATCAACCTGTTTAGCTGATGATTTGCTCATATCTGATTTACATTGGTGGATAAACAGCTAACTTGTGTAGGATTGTGCAAAGTAAATTTTACTGAAGTTCAGTAGAACTTTCTAGACTCAGACAAGTATTCATCATTTTCTCTTCGTGAGACTGAGCAGGACTTTCTCAGATTGGATTTAATGCTGCATCAGCACAAAGTCAGTGTGAAAACATTTGAGCTGCAGCTGGTTGAACTGCTCCTGAACCAACAGAGCCACTTTGAGCACTCAGAGTGCTTTCACAACAACCCCAAAGACTTTAGGATACCTGTTCAGCGCTGACACACTAATAATAACATCCCAGCAGAAATAAGACCATCTACACTGCTCAGAGACATTCATCTGCCAGTGTCTCAAACCAAGGAGGAAATGAAATCAGGTCTCTGATCATGTCTCTGTCTTCTAAAATATCCATGATCAATAATCAGTTGAACCTCTCTGAGATCCTGATCTTGTCATTCTGAGATCTTTTGTTGTGTCTGACACCAAAAGTGATATCAAATGGAGAAGACAAATTATGAAATCTTTCCTCCTCCCTGCCTCTCACCTCCCTGCTCCATATAATTCCAAGATAAGAACTCTAGGTGCTTTGTCTCTTTGCTGAATGAACAGAATAATCAAACCATCTGTGTATGAGAGCCATGTAATGTCCATGTTTGCATGCTGAAACAGGATGTGCTGGTCTGACCCCCCTCCTCCTTTCAGGGTAGAGCCTGGTGGAGTCCAATGGTTGAGACCAGGTCTGAGGAAGTGTAAGTGTGGTTTTCATTTGATTCCTGAAAACAAAGCAGCTCACATTCAACCATCAAGTGTCAATCAATGATCAGAAGATAGATCAATAACTGCAGCTGTGTTGTGTCTTCTTCTCTCCATCAGATTTCTGTAAACTCACCATCGACACAAACACAGTAAACAGAAAGATCAAACTGACAACAACAGGAAGGTGACACATGTGAAAGGAGGATCAGTAATATCCTGATCAGTCTTCCTGATCCTCCTCCTCCTCCTCTTCGTCATCTTCCTCTGTCTCTCACAGAGTAGCAGTGTATGTGAACTGTCCTGCTGGCTCGCTGTCTTTCTACAGAGTCTCCTCTGACTCACTGATCCACCTCTACACCTTCAACACCTCATTCACTGAACCTCTGTATCCTGGGTTTGGGTTCTGGTGGTTTGGTTCCTCAGTGTCTCTGTGTAGAGTGTAGCAGAGAGAGTCTCCTCCTCTAGAGAAACTCTCTCACTGTTAAACAGTCAGTCTGTACATGTCTGTCTCTTTATCATATAGCCATATATTCTCTTGTCATACACTCGTTAATTCTCATAAACTCGTATATTCAAATTCTGTGTGAAGTACATACAACTTGACCTGTAGTGACCTAATGTACTGAGCATGCTGTTCATCGTGCTTTGTGAAGACACCTGCTTATGTCTCGGACAAAGACTTGTACCTCAAATTGTTACCTATTCTTTATCTCTGTTGCTGTCCGATGTCTCTGAGCAACTTACACTTTATCACAGTTGCTCATTATTTTTATCACTTGATCCTCAGATTATTTTCCCTCCCTGCCATCCCTGCCATCCTGGTATGTGAGAAACAGGCATCAAAAACAATAACAGGCATCAGATCTCTGTAGCACTCGCTGCTGCTTGAGCTCTGTCCTTTCTGCAGAAATTGATTTCTCTGTAAACCTTATTTTGTAATAAAACATCAAAAGACAATTACTGTATAAAGAATTTTATTTCACTTCTCATCAGGAATGTCTGTGAATGTTCTCATTCATCCAGGTCATAGTTCTCTCTTTGAAAATTGAATCGAAGGCAACTGGACATATGTTTGTCTGGGAAGACGTTTCGCCTCTTATCCAAGGGGCTTCATCAGTTCGTATGCATCGGTCTATCTAGTCCGCACGAGACTACTCCAGACTAGTGCGGACTAGATAGACCGATACATACTGAACTGATGAAGCCAAAATAATTAATGTGGTATTCGATAACAGGCGTCCCAGATTTTTTATTATTGGCTGATGTTCTTAGATCTTAGCAAGTTCTTAAGTTCTATATGCAGCCACAGTGATAGTCATAAGGCAAGCCTGCCCCATTCCTAATTAATAACATACATTTGTGAACAGATCATGAAACACTAGCTTTCAACAACAGTTACTCTTCTAAGTGTTCAGTCCCTGCACTAAAATGAAACTACTGCAGCTGAAACTCCTACTTTACACTTTACAAAATCTACCACAATAGGGAGACCCAGGGTCCAGTTTCCTATGTGTGTTCTAAAGCTTAAATAAATAAATTAGGCTGATGCTGAAAGGGGAATTATTCTGGGTGACTGTATTTAGGTGACGCAGAAATTGCATTAATAACCAATTGGTGCTTATTTGCATTGCACTGTAAAATCCAGTGACACAAATTGGTCTCCCACCCCCAAGAAGCACGTAAACAGCAACTGAAATACTATCTTCAGAAATCTTTATTTGCCACAAAAATAGGAATTTCATATGTTGGAAAAATAACTTTGCAGAGAAAGGTTAGTACACAGAAAACATAATTAAAAGAAAATAAATGTTGTTAATGACATTAAATGACTACTTTTACTTTCTGACCTAACTTGTGTCTGCTAGCAAACACAGAATACATGTATGAAAGACTGCAGTTTTACATCACGTAGCTACATTATTTGACCAATTTGATTAATTGTTGGCTTCCAAGTTTCAGAAGATACAAATAACAAGAACAACACTTGAACTGACACTGATAAACCAAAGTATAATGTTGACTAAATAATATCACATTATTAAAACAAGACTGATGACACTGGGTACATGATGGCTTGACAAAACTGTCGTCCCTACATGGGTATAATGCTCACATAGTGTAACAAGTGTAACATACGAGTTGGTTAAAATAAAATACTAGAAATTAAAATGAAAAGAGAAACTGTTAATATCAAGACCTGAGTTCTGCTGAGAACTGCAAAGCAAGAACATGTTATGTATGTGTATAAAATACAAAAACGTAATCTTCAGATCTTCAACTAGACATTCACATTTTAATATAAGAAAATGTTTACTGTGTAAAAATATTAATTTGCCACTTGAAAGAATTGAAAGTATGGCTTTTTAAGAAACAGTCAAAAGAACTTGAACAAGTAAAAAATATAAGTCATATCTTAAAATCTGTACATCTGTAACCTTACATCCAGTTCTATTTAAGATTAGGATAGGCAAGAATGATCAGATAGTACTATGGGGCAGGATTTTACAACTCACAGTAATTTTATCCTGTATCACGATGACTGAGAATTATAAGGAATCAGGAATGTGTGCTTACATATACAGTATTTGGTTGACCAAAGTAATGTATTGCCAAACTTGTATGTTGCAGCGAAAGCTGTGTCAGATTCAACTTTTTTGCTGGATGACCCTGTGTTTTTTGCCAGTGTCTCTGCTTCACCAGCCAAAGGGCTCCATTCTCTCATAGAATGTCAATGGATCTCACTGAAACAGGCTGGATTTTCTGACTGTTCTTATTGTGCTGTTTGCAGTCTGAAACATGGCTGTATTGTTCTGAGGATTAACAACACACAGTGATGGTGATGAAGTATTTAGTTTCTACAACACACCTGCGACAAGTATGTGGAAGACCCTTTAAAGACACAATAAGTGAATTTCTATCTGAATGTACTGCAAATTTTAACCAAGTTTTTGAGAAATTCATCAAAAGAAAATGGGAATGATTTCACGTTTCAATCCACTGCTGAGACTCTTTGGAGTGAAGATAAACATCTGGTGGAGCTAAATGTCCAGTCAGGTGTCATTAAACCACTGCAGAAAAAAGGCACAACAAGATGATGCAATTAAAAGATCACCTGTCAAACCTCAAACAGTGAAAATAAAAATGTAGGAAACGTGATGGAAATGTAGCATTTCTGCTGCTATTTTTCGTCTCATCAGTGGATGTTTGTGTCACATGCTTCATATACGTCATTATCAATTTACTAAGTCTGTTTCCATTGCATGTTGTCACCTTTTGCTTTTATCATGACACCAGCTTTTCCACCTTAGCCAAGTGTGAAAATTTCCATACCATATTTCAGGATTTTTTGGAAACTCCAGTGTTTCCACTGAAGTTCTTTATGTGCAAATTGAAAATGGTTGGAGACACACTTATTGTATATAATTTGTATGTGATTATGATGTCTTTCAAATTATTATTTTCACCAGTCCTGGTGCTACATACAGAGTCCCTGGATCAGGTCCATGGGGGGCCAAAGCTTACAGCTGATTTCTCATCAGTCAAGACAGCTTAGCTGGTTTTGTTTTCACCTTGTGAGTCTGGGTGTGGGAGTATCATCATGGCAAAATGTGGTTGTGGAGAGATTCACTGTTGCGGCAACTACCAAAAAGGCAGATTTGAGTGCCTTGGCAGTTGTTTATGTCTCTGGACTGATATTGTCACCACACTAGCATCACAAGGTACAAGGTACACTCAAAAAACTTCACAGGTATGTAGATGAGATCAAAATGAAGGTTAAGTTCGAAGATGGTTGTGGTCCAAATCATGTAATTATGTAGTAATGACTACAGAGTACTCATGGGTCAGAACATCAACATGGTCTCTAAATTGTCAGCATGCTGGCTTTAAAGCAAGACTATGTAACTTTGGCTGAGCCACCACTGTGGCCACAAGTAGGTCACAAGTGATAGTGACAGAATAATGCCACTCATCTTTATCTGTAGTCACTTATTCTTTTCAAGGTCATTGGGAGTTGGGGCCTATACCAGCTCACCTTGGGCAGGAGGCAGGGTACACCTGCACACGCCTAACAGTTTACAAGATAATGGTAAATGCTAAAATGTAATGTAACAGTAGCGCAAACACAGAAAAGTCATTAAGTCAATGAGCTGACTCAATAATGTCAGTTACACAGCAATATGGACAGTATCTAAACTTTGTACTAGCCAGCGTTAGTCACCATTAGCCACTGTTCATACCAAAGTAAGGTATAGCAGCAAAGACCTTGTGTGTAGGGTGTGCTATAATGCTTTTTTTAAAAACATTTTATTATTAAGATTAAAATGTGTGATTTCTTTTTCTAAAGTTGCATAGTATCACTTACTTACAAAAACATACTGTCGGGTCTACATTATGAGCCTGCACAATAAAGAAGGCCAGTTTGCATTGAAATATTGCATATGATTTTTTTTCTTTTGCATTCTCCCAGTTTTGTGACTGCTCACCACTTCCTGTATTTTGGTGTCAATGTCAATCATAGTATTCAGAACATCCTAAACTCTGCTGTGATGCTTAGATTTGCAAGTTGGTGTTACCTCAGTACTTTTTCTCTTGCAGAGACTTCTCTTCTGAGCACACTCAGGGCTCTTCCCTTCATCAGAAAAAGACTCCTCTGCTTTTTGGCCTTTAGCACTGCAACGTCTGGGTTTAGACTGGGGTGTAATTATAACTGAAGGAATTAACCTCCCTCTTAAAACTCTTTCTCCAATCTCAATAGGTTCCACCTCTTCCTCTGAAATATTCTGCTCATCTTCCTCATGTTTTTGACTTATAGCTGCTGTTTCTACCTCTTCACCTATATTCAATAAACTGAGGACGTCCCCCTTTTGACTTGTACTCTCAAAAGCTCCCATGTCTTTCTCTATCTGTTCATCAGTACAACATTCAGCTTTCTTGCTGTCTTTGTGCTCATCTGATTCCACTTCACCCTTGTCCTCTCTGTTAGTGGGAGCTTTAGTCTCACCCCCTTCATCCTCATCATTTTCTGTATAATCCACTCTTGGTCTTTTTCGCATGGATCTTTGCTTTGGAGGTTGGATTTCTTCTGCTTTGTCCTCTTCTTTCTTTGCAATTTTCATCCTTCTTCTGAGACTTCTGCCTTCTACTACTGGAGGGTCCACAGTTGTATTCTTACTTTCACCAGAGTAAGACTCCTCTGGTGATTCCATTTCTTCTGGTGCTGCTTCTTCAGCAGCTGGCTTTGGCACTCTGTTGCTGTCACCTTGTTCCTTAGCCTGGCTCTCTGCAGTATCTTGAGTTGGAGGCCCTGCCTCCAGTGGAATAGGTGATGTTTCCTCAGGTTCTGTGCGTTCATGGGCACTTAGCTCTCTGTTTTCAGCTGTATCAGTAGTCAATGGGTGCACTTCGTCTTGTGTTTCCCCATCCTCAGGGTTTTCCTCTTTCTGCTGCTGACCCTCCTCTATTCCCTGGCCTTTCTGTCTTCTGGAGCTTTGTGATGTTATGGCTGAGGCGTCTTCCTGTACCATAGAATATGCATCTTCAACTAGTGCCTCAGCATCAGCAATGGCAGTGTCAGATCCCACAGCTGTAGCAGCAGCAGATTTTTCTATGAGTGCACTGTCCTCTTCCTCAGCAGAGTTCGTCCCTTCCACTTTAGCTGATGAAATGTGGACTGTGTCAGTACTGGTCTCTTCCTTTGTCATGGCATCGTTCATCTGATCTGCATCTCCCATGACAGATTCTCCTTCAGCCTCATTCTCAATTTCATTCTCTTCCAAAATTTTCTTCTTCTCCGTTGTTTCCATACTCTTCACTTCTTCCTCAGCCTTCTTTCCTTTCTCTTCAACTGATTCCTGCCCTGCCTCCTCTTCCTCCCCTTCAGTCTCTTCAGCTGGAGTAGTTCCTTCTTCTGCCTCTTCCTCTGGCTGACACTGTGTGCGGGTTCTTTTGGAGTTATGTCTAGGTGTTGGCGGAGGAGACCTCCTTCCCTTCCTCACAACTCTTGTTTCTGTTGGCTCATCTGTATCAGCACTCTTTTCCACTACTGTAACATCTTCGTTTTCTTCCTGTTGGCTTTTTGTGGTTTTGGATCTTGGTGTCATTCTCACTGCCGTCTCACCACTTCTAGGAACCCTTGGTTCAACAACTGGTACTTCCTCCTCATCAGTAGCTGTCCCCTTATTTGAATTAGGTGTCTCTTCAGCACTTCCCCCAACAGAGGTCTGTCCATCTGCACACGTCTGTGAAACTGTGTACTGTTCTCCTTCCACTGTCTCTTGCTCTGGGAATGATTCCTCTGCCACAGTTTCTACTTTTTCCATCTCAGCTTCTGGCTCTGTACTTTTTCCTGTCTGAGCCTCATCATCTTCTTTATCTATTTTCTCATCACTGTTATTTTCTTTCTTACCAGCTTTAGTTTCCCCTCCTTCATTCTCTTCAACTGGAGTAGTTCCTTCTTCTGTCTCTTCCTGTTGACACTGTGTGGCTCTTTTGGATTTATGTCTAGGTGTGGGAGGAGCAGACCTCCTTCTCTTCCTCACAATTCTCGTTTCTCTGGATGGTTCATCTCGGTGCTTTTCTCTTCAGCTGTCTCCACTTCTTGCCCATAATCTTGTCTTTGTGTGGTTTTGCCCTTTGGTTGGTCTCTCACTGCCTTTTTGTCACTTCTCAGAATCCTTGTTTCAATAGGGTGAAGCTTCTTCCTCCTCAGAAATAGCCTTTACCTTGTTGTCCTTTGCTGTCAGCAGTGCCTTTTGTGTGGTTTCCACCACCTCAGTTATGAACACTGACTGTTGCCACTGTTTCACCATTTCCACTGTATCCTTTATTGTAACAGCTTCATCTGAGGTCTTTCTCTCATCAGAGCTTTGTCCAGCTGGCGCCTCTGTGTTCTCATCTGCAACTGTCGCAGTACTGTCAGCCTGTCCATCCTCTGGTGCATCTTGTTGTGTGACAGCTTCCTCTGCCACAGTACCCACTTTCCCTACACTCATTTCTGTTTCTATATTTTCTACTCGTTGAGATGCATCCTTTTCTTCAAGTGTCTCTCCCCTCTCCTGATCAATCATCTCCTGTTTTTCCTCTGTATGTTCCTTTTCTTCTTCTGCCTCTCTCTCCTCAACTCCTGTAGATTCTTCTCCTCCCTCTTCTTTTTGGAGTTGCTTTTGGGTTCTTGTTGTACATTTTTTAGTGAGAGGGACAGACGTCTTTCCCCTGACGTGAACTACTGGTTCCTCTTCTCTAATTTCTGAGGCTGCCTCATTTTCTTCTTGGCGCCTTTTCTGTCTGCTTTTTGCTGATTTGCGTCTTGGTGTGGGTTTGACTGCTTGATTTCTATTTCTCCATTTTCTGGTCTGTGTGACTTTAGGTGCCTTTTCCTCATCATCATCATTTTTAGCCTCTGTCTCCTCAGCACTCAAGTTCCCTGTCTCTTTCTGTATTGTGACTACATCTTCCACTTTGTCCTCCAACCTTTCCTCTTCCACTACCACCTTCACCTGTTCCACTTGTTCTATGTCCAGAGGGGAACCAGGAGCATGCTCCTCTGTCACTGTTTCTTCTTCCTTTGTTTCTCCCTTTTGCTCCTTTTCTGCCTCAGCAGAAGTCCTTTCTACAGGAACAGCTGCTCTTTCTTCCTGGACTTCATGATGTGCTTTTTTCAGGTCCACTAAAACCACAGTCACTCTTTGGAGATCAGAAAGTTGGTATGCCTTTTCCTCACTCTGTTGATCCTCAGCTGAATGTGTTACCTCCTCGTTACTACTTGTAAATATACCTGAGTCTGTGTCAGGTTTGACTAATGGTGGGTCAGTCTTTCCTTCTTGTACTAAATCATCTGCATCAGCTGCAACTATGGCTGTGTTCTCCTCTTCAGTCATTGTCATTGTTCCTTCTGACACTCCTTTTCCATGTTCCTCCTTCTCTACCTCTCTTCTATCCTTCTCTGGGATTTTCCCTCATCCCCCTCTGTTGGTAGTTCTTCAGGTGATCCCAGCCCTGCTGCTCCTTCTTCTTCCTCTACCTCTGCTTGCTCAATTGATTCCTTTGGTTCCTCCATTGTTTTTGGGAGTTTTTTGCAGCTTCTACTTACAGACTTCCTTCCCCTTCTCAGAATTCTTGTTTCTCCAGGGGCTCATGTCTTTCAGCTCTCTTTTCTGCAGATGCCCTCCTTCTCCTCTTCATCTTCCTGATTTTTTCTTGTTTTGGCTCTGGTTTTTGGTGGAGCTTTGGATGTCTTTCCACCACTTCTCAAAGATCTAGTTACTGCAACTGGTGGTAGTTCCACTTCCTCAACCTCAAAGACTGGCTTCCTTTCACTGTATTCTTCACCTGAGGCCTCTATCCCTCTTTCTGCAGATGTGTTGAACATGACTTCTGATTGCTCTTCCACTGTAGTCTGTCTTTCCTCTGCCACACCTTTCCATTCCTGAACATCCATTTCTGGCTCTAAACTTTCCTCTCTCTTTTAGAAGTCGCTTCCTCCTTAACCTTTCTTCCTCTCTCCTCAATTTTTTCCTCTGTCTCTTCATTTGTTCTTTCTTCAGCTGCTCCCTTGACTTCTGTTTTTTCTTCTGCTGTTTCCTCAGCACTTTTAGACTGCTCTTCTTCCTTTTGCTCTTCTTCACTGATTTGTTCATGAGTTCTTCTGGATTTCCTTTTTTGTGAGGCAGAGGGAGATATCCTCCCCTGTCTCATTGCTGTTGTTGTCACTGTTAGTTCTTCTTCTTCACTGTTTTCTGCCTCTTGGTCATCCACTTGCTTTCTGCTTCTTTTTGTTTTGTGTGTTAGTGGATCTGTGACTGTCTTTGTTTCATTTCTCAGAGCTCTGGTTTCAACAACTGCTGCTTCTCCCTCTTCTGAGCTCATTGCCTCATCTACCTCAGCTGGTGGAAGATTCTCTTCAGCATCATCTCCTAGTGCATCCTTTGCCACTGTTTCCATCTCTTCTTCAATCCCCAAAGAGCCTGTTTCTGCTTCATCCAACTCTTTTTTAGTCAAACCCTCACCTATGTTGTCTTCCTCTTGCTGCTGGTTGCTTCTCCCTCTGGATTTGCAGCTTGCTTCAGTGGTCTTTCTTGCACTTCTAAGAACTCTTGCTTCAATGATCGGTGCTTCCTCTACTGCATTTTTTTTTCTCATCCACACTGACAGATTTTTCCTTTTCTTTTTCAGAATTATGTTCTTCAAGCTCTTTTGTCTTGACAGTATCTGCCTTTGCAATTGCATCAGCAGATTTTTCTGTAATGTCTTCCTGTTTCCTTCATCTTCCTCTTCCAACATCAACATTTCTGGGTCTGATGTTTGTTCCCTTGCAACACAGCTAGAAAATCCCTTCCCTTCTGCTTCTACCAGCTCTATCTGTTCCTTTTCTGGAGCAGCACACTCTCCAGCAATAGTTTTTTCTTCTGCCTCTTTCATGCTAAAGTAATGACAAGATGTTTTTAGGTCCACTAAAATGACAGTAGCTTTCTGGAGCTTGGGGATGTCAGAGACAATGTCCTTTTCCTGGGGCTCATCAGCTACTGGTACGATAGCCTCCTCTGGAAGTATTACTATTTCTGAAGCAGCAGTTGAAGGTATAACATCCTCTGCTGATCCCCCTGCCTTTGGAACTGTACCTTCTGACACAACTGTCAATTCCTTGGTTGATATCTCATTTTCTGGTTTGTTAACAGTCTCCTTTTGTTCCACCTGGTTGTGTTCCTCCATCTGTATGTCTGCTGCTTGTTCATCTGCTATCTCTTCAGCAGAAACTCCTGCTCCCAGCTCAGCTGTTACTTTTTCATCCTCGTTTTCCTTTGTATGTTCAGTCACTGCTTTCTCAGGAACCTCTGTTGAACTGCTCTTCACTGTGCTGTCTTTCACCCTAGGCTCCACTTGTTTCTCTGTCTCCCCTTCATTTGTCAATTGCTCATCTTCATGCTGTTCCTTTTTTTCCTCTGGTAAGTCCTCCTCATTAACTACATCCTCTTTTATGGAAGTAATTTCTTCTTGCTCTAGTTCATTCTCCTCTGCCACATACTCTTTTTCTAATTCTTCTTCACATACTTCATGGATGTGTCTGGTGTATTTGATTTTGAGTGTGGAGGTGCTTCTAATAGTTCTTCCTCTAAAAACTCCCCCTCCATCGTGGGCTATAGTTTCCCCCAATAGCTCCTTCTGTAGATTGCTGTGCTGCTGAGATTCAGCTTCATCATCCTCAGATGTTACATGTGGTGACAACTCATGTTGTGTAACTCTTTCTTCCAACCTTTCATGAGAAACCTCAGTTTCAGTTTCACCTCCCTCTTTATCCAGAATTCCTGCTTCCTTGTGTGCCTTTAATTCTTCCTTAGAAACCACCAATATTGCAGTGTCTTCCTTCTGACACTCTTCCTCTGCTTCCACAATTACAGATGCCACATTCTCAACTATTACCTGTAAGTCAGGGAGATGTTTTTCATATCCTGTGTGGCATCATCTTCTTCTTGTGGTTCCTCATTCATAGGTGCAACTGTGACATCAGCTTCTTCTAGGTCTTGTGAGGCTAGGACTGCAGCTGGTTTGTCCAACATCATAGCTGCTTCATCTTCAGGTTCAGAATCAACTACATCTTCTCCTTTTTCTTCAGCAGCCACAACGAACATACCCTAAAAATAAATACAAAAATTGTATCATGAACAAGTTGCTGTACTGGTGATTAAGAAAAACATGCCCATATCTGCATATACACACCTTGGTCTGCTCCAATTCATTGTGCAATGGTGTCTTCCCCTGCACAAAAACTTGTTGTTCTTTAGGGGTTTCTGCTTCAATATCCTCGATTCTAAAAGATGTACAATATTGTTTGTTAAATTCCAGCATTCCATTTTTTTTCGGCCGCTGCTTGTGTGGTCGACCGGTAGATCATGAGGCAGTCTTTTTTCTAATATTCTCCAATAAGGAGAATAGAGAGGACTATCAAAACATCAAGCAATGGACTAATGAAAGCATTACCACTCTGCAGGGATGCTTTGAAACCACAGCCTGGGACAACATTCTGGCATGACATCAGCGAGCAAGTGGATGCCGTGTCGTCATACATTTCTTTCTGTGTGGACAATATCATTCCCTCCAAACCATCACCATCTTCCCCAACAAACCCTGGATAACCAAAGAGCTCAAGGAAATCCTCAACAAAAAGAAAAGAATCTTCTTCACTGGCACTGAATCTGGAAAAAAGGAGGTGAACAGAGAGGTGAAAGCTGCCATCAGAAAAGCCAAGACAGCGAATAAGACTAAGGTGGAGAAAAAATTCACTGAAGGAAATCTACGCTCAGCTTGGCAGGGGATTAAGACCATGGCTGCTGTAAATAATACACACACCACTCACAAGACCATCCAGGTGGAAGGCAGCAGCCCAGCGTCCCTCCACAATGACCTCAACACCTTCTTTTCCAGATTTGAAAATGACAACACCTCCAAAACAGAAACCTTTATCTCCTCCCTCACTAATGCTGAAGTAGAATTATCCTTCAGCACAGAGAAGGTGGTAAGAGCTCTGAAGGGACCAAAATAACCACAACACCTGGTCCTGACAATATCAGTGGACATGTCTTACGGCACTGTGCAGAGCAGCAGCTGGGGGGCGCTGTAGCTGCTGTTGCATACCGCAGAGACAGAGGGGTGGATGATGCTAAAATCTTCACAATGGACACCGTTCACAAACACCTGGAACAAACAGATACCAGCGCTCGACTGCTCTTTGCAGATTTCTCCTCTGCATTCAACACCCTGCAGCCACACATCCTTGCAGAGAAACTACACCACCGTTTCCACCTGCCGGAGCAACTTATCCGTTGGGTTGTAAACCTCCTGACCAACAGATCACAGAGAGTGCTGGTCAATAACACCCTCTCAGACCTCATCTTCACCTCCACCGGTTCCCCTCAGGGCTGTGTCCTCTCTCCTCTGCTTTTCATTCTGTAGACCGATGACTGCAGGTCCACCCACCCAGAGTGTCATCTGGTTAAAAATGCTGATGACAGTTCTCCTGTCCTTGCTCTCAGGCCGCTCTCACCACCATGGCCCAGCACTCCAGCAGTTTGTGGACTGGTGCGACAACTCTGCACTGGAACTGAACGTGGAGAAGACAAAGGAGATGGTGGTGACCTTCTCTAGGAAGCAGAGGAGCTGGCTACAAGATCTGTCAGCAGAATCCACGGGAAGCCAGTAGAGATAGTAGAGGAGTACAAATATCTGGGAACAATATTTGACAACTCCTTCACTTTCACTGCTAACACCGAGGAGATCCTCAGAAGATGCCAGCAGCGGCAGTACCTACTGAGGAAACTTAAATTCCTTTGGGGTCAACAGCACCATTCTGAGGACATTCTATGACTCCATATAGAGTGTCATGACATTCTCTATAACCTGCTGGTTGCACTCCATCTCTCTTTAGAACTGGAACCATCTGCAGAGCACAGGGACGGCAGTGGACAGCCTATGATTTTTTCTGCGGTCCTGATGACCCTCTGCAGCTTCTTCTTGTCACCAGCAGAGCAGCCGGAATACCACACAGTGATGCCATACACCAACACTACCTCAGTTGTTGTGTGATTCATTTTGCATTTCCGGAGCAGTCTCAGAGTGCAAATGCTGCTGGGCTTTCTTTACCAGGGGTGTGGTGTTGGCTGACCCGGAGAGGTCCTTGGAGATGTAGGTCCCCAGGAACTTGAAGGTTCAGACCCTCTCCACCTGGGTACCATTTATATAGAAATGGTTCGATACTCTTGCTCTGGAAATCTATCACCATCTCCTTGGTTTTTGATGTGTTGAGCAACAAGTTCTTTCTGTCACACTATTTAGCCAGTCTCTGTATATCATCTCTGTAACATGACTCATCTCCTCCTGAGATAAGCCCAACAACTGTTGTGTCATCCGCAAATTTAATGATGGTGTTTGAGGAGTGAGTGGCTATGCAGTCATGGGTGTACAGGGTATACAGGAGAGGGCTAAGCACGCAGCCCTGGGGGAGCCAGTGCCGAGTGTGGAGGAACAGTAAGGGCCAAGTTTTGTTTTTTCTTGAGGCGATCTGTTAAAAAGTCCGTGATCATTAAAAAGAACCTTTTATAACAGTATGGATCGTTCTTACTTTCCGTAGCTTGTCCTCACCATTGACATAAAACCATGGACGATTGGAACAATTTTAAATTAAATAAGCATGTTAATTATTCTCCTACCAGTGTTCAATTGATGCCTTCATCCCTTGAATAATTTCATTATAGGTTACATGTTACGGGATTTTTGACAACATGGCTTTTAAATCTATTGAGCATGAATAAATTTCCATGGGCCATGATACCAGCTTATTTATTTTAAACCAGAAAACATCATTAACCAAACTTCAGGGTTTTTGGTTAAACCTGGATTACTTATAATTCTTTTATTAATTCGGACAAATAGGTTTTTGTTTTGCCCCCAAGAACAGTTTATTTAAACTATTACTCCGGGTCTTAATTCCCCAGTCCGCTTGAGGAAACACTTGCGGATTTCTATAATTCTGTCAACTAAAATAAATTTTAAGTTTGCACTCTTATAAAATTATCTTATTTTCTGAAATACACTGTTTCCTTATTTGGCTGCCAGTAACTAAAGGAAATTTGGACAAAATCTGCTGTCAATCTGTCTTAGAAACCAGAAATTAAAATCCTTACATTAGGCTTTCTCCTTTATTAAAATAGAATTTAAATATTTATCTTAAAAAGGTTGGCCAGCCTTTTATATCCAAAAGGATAGTAAATACCTTTCAATTATTCAGAGCTTTTATTCCCAAAACATAGGGGGAGCCCTTTACACCCTCTCTATAACAACCAAATTGGGTTAAGGGGGTTTCAATTCCCTTCTAATTAAGTTAAAATTCTTTTGTAAACTATAGTGTTAACATCCTAGTTATTAACTTATGTCCAATTATCAACTTTCCTTTTCTAAGGATGCCCCAGAACTAAATTATTTTTGTCTGTTCCTTGGCCCTGGTCCTTTAACGTCCTTTTTTTTACCTTCTCTCCCCAGCCCACTCTCAATTTTTTAGCCTTTTATTTTAAGTGCTCCATTCTAATGTCCAGTTTTTTTTTCTTCCTGTCTTTCTTCCTTCTTGGGATTTTGGCCTTTCCCCGATGTTCTAGGGGGCCACCCTGTGCTTTTATTTAATGATGTTTTACATTTTATGTTCTTTGCTGTAATTATTTGGATTTTTCTTTGCAACGCCTTGAAATGTTCCATAGGGTTTGCTCGTGCTTTCTTCCTCTTGGGGGGACCTTACAATCTGTCTACTTAGTCTGGCCCTTTTATGCTGCATTTTCGTCTCTCCAAAATTTAAATTCCCTTTAACCATTTTCCTCTTTCAGCCATGGTTCGGGTTTGGTCTTTTTTTAAGGATTTTTTCGCTGCCTTAATCCTGGGTGCTGGTCTTTGGGGGCTTGAGTTGTTTTAGCCTTTAAAAATTTAATGATTGAATTGTAAAAAACAATTTGTCAGAGCAATAAGATAAAATCATTTAAATCTTTTGGCATAAAAGAATGTAATTAATTACCCGGTTTGGAGTTTCATTTTTTGGGCCTCGAATGACTTGTTCTATGCTTAACTTTTTCCGTTTCTTTGGATGAATACTTTTATTATTATTTTCTTCAACATGTACTGAAAGTAAACATGCCTGCTAGGTTCTGTTGATTCCTGCTGCTTCACGACAGTTTACTTCGCCTGGAAATTCGGCAAGGATGCCCACTTCTTGAAACCATTTTTTACCTGTTAAGCTCATATTTCCGTTAAGGATCCAACTGTGAAATTATTGCATACCAGGTAATGAGCTCGGGAGCCTTTAAAATTATTTCTAAACAGGGTTAATTGAGTTTAACTGCAACACAGACCATTATAAAATGTGTTCCCCAAGAGACTCAGAATTTGGCATAATTTTCCCCCCTCAAACTTACGATTTCCAAACCGGTTTTGCGACTAAATACCCAAACCATTTTCAAATGAGTCCTTTTGTATGCTGAACAGTAAACCTGATAAGTTTTTCCTTTCAACATCCAAAATAAGTTTGTTTTTTGTTCCCGGAAATAAATCTAACTGTATATGGACAAATGTCTGCCTGTCTGCCCATCCGTCCATCTGTTTCTCAACCCCCACACATCCGATTGACTTCAAACTTCACGTATGTGATGTTGAGGACCCAAGAAAGTGCAGTGTCGACTGTGAAGGTTTTGGATGAGCGGTTCTCAAGAAACATAAAAAGGGAAACGTTCACGTACCCAACATCATCAATTACAACAACAGTGCATCACAAAGTCGGAACTACACTATGAGGGCAGTGCACCACCCAAACCATTTCCAGAATGCACAGGCCCGGGTTTTAAGAGAGGCAGAACTCAACTGCAATGGCACTTTCTCCGCTGTCCAGCAGTAACAAGAGACACAGAGTTGCCTACTCTGAATGTTTATGAATGGTGCTCTTTGTGTGACACGATGCACTGTCACACATTGTGCTTTCCTCACGCAAACCTAATCATCTGAATGTAAGATTCCAGAGTAGACCTAGATGACATAACTATGTCATGGCAGGTGTACTGCTGAGGACCTAAGAAAGAGCAGTGTGAAGTTGTTTGGATGATGTTCTCAAGAAAACTGCAAGATAGATTAAAACAGACCAAGAAACCAGCCCCTACTGACACTTGTGCACTTAACATAAGATAAATTACCTGAGGGCTTGACTGAATAGAAGCCAACAGCTTCTCCATCATTCCAGAGGATTTTTGCAGAATCGTTTTCTCCATGGCAGAGGAATGGAAGCTCTTCCGAGCTCATCTCCTTAGCTCTATAGATGACACGATTAAGGATGTATAAAACTATTCTCTCTCCTACTGTCTCCACCTGAGGGACACACACAAAGAAAAGCATGTTATTCTTAATATAAAAGAACCCTACCACATATATATTTAAATTAGTTGAATTAGAAACAAAACTTATAAGTGTGCAAACTTTTCTTTTTTCAAACAGTGTTTCTGTTTTACCAGGCTAAAACAAGATGCCATTTGTAATCAGTGAAAAGAGACTCCACCAGGATTACCCCTTGTAATCAAAAGGAGACATTACAGGTTGTGATCAGATATGTATTCCGATATGTATTTCGATTTCTACAAGCCTATGTCAGTCCTCATATGCCATATATCTGATGAGAGAAATCATTTCTCCTGCCTGAGAAATAACAACAAAACTCTTTGCAAAAATGCATTTTAAGTTGAGCAGGTATATCATGTGTGTGTCTTGATCCTGGCAGTCAAATGTAGGTTTACTGCAGTGTTTTGCCCCAGAATAAACCCACATGCGACACACAGTACACCCAGCAACTGAGCGAAGAAATACTGTCAGTGGGAGCAAAGATATTCCTCAGAAGACTTTGTGTTTTTGAGAAGAACGAGAGAACGAGAACTATTCGTTTTGTGCTTCACCTCTTCAATTTAATTGAATTTTATTTATATAGCTCCTTCCACAGTCAAAATAGTCTCAAAGCGCTTTACAGAGACCCAGAGCCTGACCTTAGAGCAAGCACTTAAGGCGACAGTGACAAGAAAAAACTCCCTTTTAACAGGAAGAAACCTTGAGCAGAACCTGGCTCATATGGGAGACCCTCCTGCTGATGAAAGGAGGAAAAGGAAGAAGATAGGACAGCTGGGAATGGAGGAGAGGAGGAGAAGGACATGCAGCTTATAAAACATGATACAAACTGGGTTGGCAGTGAACAATGTTAGAGGGCCAGCATTCAGATTACAGAACAGTTAGTGGATACTGTGTGCTCAGCAGATTACAGTTATGATAGCACAGAAGCAAAAAGCTGTCATGATTGGTATATATTTACAATACTGTTGGTATAGAATATTAATCCAAAATGTATCTGAAGCAGAGTGGAACATTAAGCATAGTAATGTGTTAGAAATGGATAATTGTAGACAATAAACAGCAGCAGGTCTGTGGAACCAGGACCACAGACAGAGAACTTTCCAGTTTAGTCACAATAATAAGACCAGTATGGACAGGGTGAACATTTACAGAAGCCAATAATTACAGTTACATTACACATGGCATACATATGACATGTGACCATTGTGTTAAGACAGACTTTAAAAAAATCAAACCTGTCCTTTAAGCTCTGCAGCTAATCAAGTTAGAAGCATAAGGAGGTTCTCTCGACACTAAGCTACTTGAAATAAAAGGACTACTTCTTTAACAGGCTGTTGTGCTGTTTATTGTCAACACTTATCCATTTCTGGATAAGGGTGGAACAGGTGCCTTTTACATTTGATGTGACATCATGGTACTACTCCAGAGTTTACAGTGTCTAGACCTTAGATAGGTTTTCTGGACTCCACCTGGATTCAGCTTCAGCCTTCGCACTGTAAAAGCCAATCTCTGCTACAGTCTTGGGTCTACAACAACCTCTGCAGTCAGTCCAAGACTGACAGCAACGGACATCTCAGAATAAATGAATGAATAGTGACTGCTGACAAAACATCTCTTCATACCTCCACAACTCCATCTCGAGCAGGATCTGCTGTCTTCAGAATATCGTCCACTGCCCACCACTGGTCCAGCAGGTACAGAGCCACTGAAGTGAATGGGTCACTGGGAGAGAAGAGGGCCAGGATCTTCTCTTTATCACTGGATCCATACAGAGGGATGAAGCCCACACTGGAAATGTCAATGGTGACCTGAGGACAGACAGATGGTACATAAATTACCATTGAATAGAATGATCTGTTTTTGCTTACACTCTTTCAGAGAGGAAGAGGAGGCCATACGCTTGAGGTAGCGTTTTAATGTTTTGTATTGTAGTGAGTAGTAAGGTGTTCCTGTTATTTTCATCTCCAGGCAGTATAACAGTAATCAGCATCATGTTACACAACTGCTGCTTTTACTGTGTTACCCCTGTGTAAACAGAATCCCTTGACAAAACCAAAAGCATGAACAGGTACTATCCTTATGTCTGCCTTCTACACATTTGGATAGAATTAGAAACAGATTCTGCATGACTTGTACTAACCCTAACCCTGAGATATTCATAGTCCTGCATTATTAAGACTTATAAACCTCAGTATTCATGAAAGTGTGCACTCTTACACAATCATTCTGCCGTCTTTGATGAATCTCAGTCATTTCAGATTGTTGAACACACATCTGCATTATCAGAAATCACTGTAAAGTAAAAAAAAAGTTCCAAGTCTGTTGGATTAAAGACACACTGTCACAAGTACTCAGCCTGTCACAAATCAGGAAGCAAATTAGGAAGCATGCTGATGCATGTTTTCAAAGTAATGGTGCATTTACTGAAATTCATGATGTCTAATGAATGAGCACAAATCCTGTTAAGAGGTCAAACATGATGTCCGAGAACTAGTCATGTTGCAGTATTGAATATCCAAGCTGATGACTATTCTTCCTAAACGCTACCCAACAGTGTTAGCCACTTTTAAAAAGTTTCCTTGACTTCATGCTCAAATATTAAATCTCAATATATATTAAATAATGTAAAATATTCATTACAAAAAAATCTCAATATCTGTTTATACTGTTTATAAAATATATTCTGTAGGTCTAATAATGTCATTTAACTTCTGAGACTATCATCATTATCATCTTCATCCACTTATTTGGGGCCGGGTCGCGGGGGCAGCAGTCTAAGCAGGGACACCCAGACTTCCCTCTCCCTGGACACTTGTTCCAGCTCTTCCGGGGGAACCCCGAGGCATTCCCAGGCCAGCCGAGAGTCCCTCCAGCATGTCCTAGGTCTTCCCCGGGGCCTTCTCCAGGTGAGACATGCCCGGAACACCTCCCTAGGGAGGCATCCAGGGGGCATCCTAAATAGATGCCACCTCAACTGGCCCCTCTCGATGTGGAGGAGCAGCGACTGTACTCCAAGCTCATCCCAGATGACCGAGCTCCTCACCATATCTCTAAGGGAGCGCCCAGCCTCCCTGCGGAGGAAACTCATTTTGGCCACTTGTATCCGAGATCTTATCCTTTTGGTCATAACCCAAAGCTCATGTCCATAGGTGAGAGTAGGAACGTAGATCGACCGGTAAATTGAGAGCCTCGCCTTTTGGCTCAGCTCCTTCTTCACCACGATGGACCGGTACATCGACCACATTACTACAGAAGCTGCACTGATCCGCCTGTCAATCTCACGCTCCGCCCTTCCCCCACTCGTGAACAAGACCCCAAGATATTTAAACTCCTCCACTTGAGGAAGGAACTCTCCTCCAACCCGGAGAGGGCAAGCCACCCTTTTCCGGTTGAGAACCATGGCCTCAGACTTGGAGGTGCTGATTCTCATCCCAGGTGCTTCACATTTGGCTGCAAACCGCCCCAGTACATGCTGAAGGTCATAAAAATTATGAACAGAACCGGTGACAGAGGGCAGCCCTGCCGGAGTCCAACATGCACTGGAAACAGGTCTGACTTACTGCCGGCAATGCGAACCAAGCTCCTGCTCCGGTCGTACAGAGACTTGACAGCCTTTACCAGAAGGCCCTGGACTCCATACTCCCAGAGCACCCTTCACAGGATGCCACGAGGTACACGGTCGAACGCTTTCTCCAGATCCACTAAACACATGTGGACTGGTTGGGTGAACTCCCGTTAACCCTCGAGCACCCTATAGAGAGTATAGAGCTGGTCCAGTGTTCCACGACCAGGACAAAAACCGCATTGTTCCTCCTGGATCCGAGGTTCGACTATCGACCGAATCCTCCTCTCCAGTACCCTGGCATAGACTTTCCTAGGGAGGCTGAGGAGTGTGATCCCCCTATAGTTGGAGCACACCCTCCGGTCCCCCTTCTTGAATAGAATAGAATAGAATAGAATGCCTTTTATTGTCATTGGACATCTTTTACATGTACAACGAGATGGAAAGCATCTCCTTCTCCCGTGCAACATGTATGAATATACAACATAGAATAGAATAAAATAAAATAAAATAAGATTAAGTTAAATAAGTTAAATAAGTTGAAAAGAGGGACCACCACCCCTGTCTGCCACTCCAGGGGTACTGTCCCCGACTGCCACGCGATGTTACAGAGGCGTGTCAGCCAAGACAGCCCCGCAACATCCAGAGACTTGAGGTACTCGGGACAGATCTCATCCACCCCTGGTGCCTTGCCACCAAGGAGGTTTTTGACCACCTCAGCAACTTCAGCTTGGGTGATGGATGAGTCCGCCCCCACGCCCTCAGCCCCTGTTTCCTCAATGGAAAGCATAACAGTGGAATTGAGGAGATTTTCAAAGTATTCCTTCCACCGTCCAATAATGTTCCCAGTCAAGGTCAATAGCTCTCCACCTGCACTATAAATAGTGTTGGTAGACCACTGCTTCCCTCTCCTGAGGCGCTGCACGGTTTGCCAGATTCTCTTTGAGGCCGACCGATAGTCCTCCTCCATGGCCCCACTGAACCTCTCCCAGATCCGGGTTTTTGCCTCTACAACCGCCCAGGCTGCAGCACTCTTGGCCTGTCGGTACCTGTCAGCTGCCTCGGGAGCCCAACAAGCCAAACAGGCCTGAAAGGACTCCTTCTTCAGCTTGACGGCATCCCTTACTTCAGATGTCCACCACCGGGTTCGGGGATTACCGCCACGACAGCCACCAGAGACCTTATGACCACAGCTCCGGATGGCCGCATCAACAATGGAGACAGAGAACATGGTCCACTCAGACTCAATGTCCCCAGCCCCCCTCGGTATCTGGTTGAAGCTCTTCCGGAGGTGAGAGTTGAAGATCCTCCTGACAGAGGGCTCAACCAGACATTCCCAACAGACCCTCACAATACGTGCCTGTCAGGCCTCCTCCTCCACCAGCGGATCCAACTCACCACCAGGTGTTGATCAGTTGACAGCTCAGCCCCTCTCTTTACCCTTGTGTCCAAGACATACGGCCGAAGGTCAAATGACATGACCACAAAGTCGATCATTGACCTTCGGCCTAGGGTGTCCTGGTGCCATGTGCACTGATGGACACCCTTATGCCTGAACATGGTGTTTGTTATGGACAAACTGCGACTAGCACAGAAATCCAACAACAGAACACCATTCGGGATCCAATCACGCCCCTCCAGGTGTCACAGTCGCTGCCCACGTGGGCGTTGAAGTCCCCCAGCAGAATGACAGAGTCTCCGGTTGGAGCACCGTCCAGTACCCCTCCCAGGGACTCCAAGAAGGTCTGGTACTCTACACTGCTGTTCGGCCCATAGGCCAAGACAACAGTGAGAGACCTCTTGCCGACCCGAAGGCGCAGGGAGGTGACCCTCTCATTCACCAGGGAAAACTCCAACACATGGCGGCTGAGCTGGGGAGCTATAAGCAACCTACGATTCCTCCTGCAGGTGGTGGGTCCACGGGAGGACGACCCCACGTCGTTCCTTCGGACATTGCCCTCGCATGCGTGCCTCAACCCCAGGCCTGGCTCCAGGGTGAGGCCCTGGCTGCGCCATACCAGGTGACGTAACTGACCTTGTTTTAAATATAGTCATAGGAGGTTTCTAAACTGCTCTTGGTCTGACCCGTCCCTCAGGACCTGTTTGCCTTGGGAGACCCTACCAGGGCAATTAGCCCCGACAACATAGCTCCTAGGATCATTCAGGTGCTCAAACCCCTCCACCACGATAAGGTGGCGGTTCAAGGAAGGGACTTCTGAGACTACATTTTATATATTTAAAAAAAATAAAACAAAAATCTAGGCCTCATAACAACATAAAAGCTGAAGAAAAATCGAAGATGATCTACTACATTGATACAGCATACTGCATTTGTTTTAGCAGCTAAATTCTCTACCATGCACTGAAATCACAACATTTCCTAGTCCAACTCAGGAGAATATAAAATTTCACAGATTCAGCCATCAAAGCCTGGACACAGTCACAAACTGGCCATTGTGCCACTGCAAACCTGCCAATTTAGATGTTTTTGGTGTAATGCAACTGCTTGGTCTTGTTAAGCAGCTATTCCACTACTATACAGACACAAATAGTAGTTCCATGCTGCTCTACAGTCTTTGCCATGACAGCATTTTGATAAAAGTATATAAAGATACTGTTATGATATATGATATATGGAAGTATACCCACAAATAGAATAAAAGATTTTGAGGCACTATTTTTAAGACACTTAACATTTATCTTGCTGACTTAAGGCCCCTGAAGGATGCAAAGACAGCACACTGGTCCTGTCAGAAGTGAGCTAAGACAGCCCTGGTCATCACAGATGTCCAGCCTGTATTGTGTTTTACCTGGGTGGACTCAGAGACAGTGAGGTGCTCAGGAGAATCAGGGCTTCTGTAGAGGAGGTTGTTCATGTAGTTGTGGGCTGACTGCTCCAGCTCAGCGTGGCTAACATCAGCCAGGAGATCCACAGGAAACCTCATCCCTACACAACAAACAACAGACAGCAGTGGGAAGGAGCAATGTCTAGACTCTCACTTAGCCATTACTGTCATCCATCACCTCACTAAGACAGCTGTGACTGTGGAGTCATGTTGAAAGATCAAGAACACAAAGACGAATGGATCTAGTGAAATAGAAGGCAGCAGATTAAACCACACACAGAATAAAACACTTAAATAAAGCAGGCAAAACACATATGATCTCGAACATTGTTATGAAAGACGAACAATGATGAGAAAAAAATAAAGTAGGACACATTGAAGTCACACTTTAAGTGGCCATTTCCTTGGCAGCACTAAAGGGAAGAAGGCTGGTGTTCTTTTTTTTTTTTTTTTTTAAATATTTTTCTTATTGCCAATAAATCCAATGAAAAAAACTAATCAGCAACAGCAAATATATAGTTTGATTTTCAAAAAGGTTCAGTGATGTCCTAAAATGGTTGGGGTGAGAGAACAGTGCATTTTCAGTGGCGGACTAATCCACATTTGGTGCTCTACTAAATATTTGGGGCAGCAGGACAATGTGTGTGATTAAGTCAAAATACACTATATTCTGTATAAAGGAATGTGCCACCCAGTGTGTCTCACTGATGTGTTTGTGATAGTTTTTGTAAACAGTGGAGCTCTACTGCTCAAAGGAAGAAGATATATCAGGCTGTGATACATGCAATGCATTCATCTACACAAAGGATGTATTGACAAGAAGAAAACACGGACATCTTCCTGTTACTTGCAGTAGGCAGTACTCCATTCACATCTGTAAGATAGTGATTGGGAGAAGGTGTAACTGAAATATGCTGTACTTGACAGGCTGCTGGTAAAATGATGTCAATGTCAAATGAATGTCAATTAATGATTTTAAATGTAAAGCTTTAAAATCATTACAAGTGGTAAATGTTTTGTATCTCTTCAACAGTTCAGTGCTGTGGCTGCAGAGCTGAGCTGATGGCTCTGTTATGATCAGCCAGGTGGTTTGACTTTTTTAAATTCCTTTTGGACAGTTTGAATTCTGTGGAACTTTTCTTGATCTGTTCTGGACTTTGTTTGAACTCTGTGGCATAAATCAACCCTTTGGTGAGTTTTAAATTCTCTTTGGTTCATTTTACTTTTTTCTGTATTTCCTTTTAAGTTCACATTTATGAGAGTTGAAGTCACATTTATTCTGTATATATAATCTATTATGTGTAGTTGTGTGTCTTTTGCTCTCTTGAGTTTACTTTTGTATTTTAGTTTTATTTTGAAACCTTGGTTCCTTGCGTATCCTTGTTTACTTCCTGTCTTTGTCTAGTTCCCCTCCTTTTTTGATTGTCAACCCCATCCTAATTGGTATCACCTGTTGCTTGTCACTCTAGAGTATTTAAGTCTTGTGATTGACTTGTCCACTTGTCAGTTTGACTACAGCTTGGGGGTGGACCCCCGAGCCCCCAGCCTCTGTTTCCTTAATGGAAAGCGTGACAGTGGGATTGAGGATTGAGTGTGAAGTGGCTGGGATGAGAATCAGCACCTCCAAGTCTGAGGCCATGGTTCTCAACCAGAAAAGGGTGGCTTGCCCTCTCCAGGTTGGAGGAGATTTCCTGCCTCAAGTAGAGGAGTTTTGCTCAAGTATTTTGGGGTCTTGTTCGTGAGTGAGTGATGGACAGAGTGTGAGATTGACAGGCGGATCGGTGCAGCTTCTGCAGTAATGCGGTCGATGTACCGGTTCGTTGTGGTGAAGAAGGAGCTGAGCCGAAAGGCGAGGCTCTCTTTATAGGTCAATCTACGTTCCTACTCTCACCTATGAACATGAGCTTTGGGTTATGACCAAAAGGACAAGATCTTGGATACAAGCAGCCGAAATGAGTTTCCTCCGCAGGGTGGCTGGGCGCTCCCTTAGAGATAGGGTGAGGAGCTTGGTCATTCAGGAGGAGCTTGGAA
The DNA here is from genome assembly GCA_016801885.1 of Toxotes chatareus. Lineage (NCBI taxonomy): Eukaryota > Metazoa > Chordata > Actinopteri > Toxotidae > Toxotes > Toxotes chatareus. Next base: position 48,458 of record JAFBJY010001427.1, read on the forward strand.
TACAGTCGCTGCTCCTCCACATCGAGAGGAGACACTTAGAGGGATCATATTCCATATTCCACATTAACATTCATATTAATATTCATATTCATATTCACAATTGGTAGTACTGAAATAAAGTTATGGAAGAAAAAACACATTGAATGCTCATTATTCTATTGAAACTAAACACGTGCATTATAAGAAATGAGTCAGAAAAAGTGCTATGGTCAGAAATCAACACTTTTATGTGAATGAAACACACTAACAACCAAGATGGCGGCACGGACACACGCAGCGGCTGCTCTCCGTCCCAACGAGACAGTGTTTTCATGTTTTTCATGTTTTTAGTCGTGTCGAAGATCGTGTTTTTGTTCGTCTGCGTCTTCGTTATGTCCATCTCCACCAAGGCGCACATTTACTGCTCAGCATCAGCAGAAATAATCCTACAACCAATTCACACCTGAATGAGCTACGGGACATACTAACCCAAACAAGCCTGCCATCCCCACCATCATACTGTCCAATGTACGCTCGCTGGACAACAAGCTAGATCACGTACGTCTACTCCGGTCCACTATGAAGTCTGTGAGAGAATGTTGTGTCTTTGTGTTTGTGGAAACATGGCTCAACAACAGCATTCCCGACAGCGCCATTCAACTGGATCGGCTAACATGCTATCGGGCAGACAGAGCTCTTGTCGAAGGAGGAAAGACTCGCGGCGGGGGACTCTGTGTTTACATCAATGACGCCTGGTGTCGCGATGCCGTTGTGATCAGCAAACACTGTTCACCACTGCTGGAGATCGTCATCATCAAATGAAGACCGTTCTACCTTCCGAGGGAATTCACAGCCATATTGCTTGTTGCTGTTTACATCCCTCCCAGCTCCAACAACAACAACAGGAGTGAGGCACTGAACGAACTGTACCAGCAGGTCAGTGAGCAGCAGACAGCCCACCCGGATGCTTTTCTTGTTCTGGTGGGCGATTTCAATCATGCAGACCCAAAGTCTGTGCTTCCCAAACTTCACAGCCACATTAATTTTCCCACTCGGGGAAGTAATACCTTGGACAATGTTTTCACCACCCAGAGAGGACACTACAAAGCACTCCCCCTTCCCCACCTCGGTGCCTCTGACCACATCACTGTTATGCTGATGCCAGCATACAGACCGCTGGTCAAAGTCACCAGACCAGTTCGCAGGCAGGTACGTGTGTGGCCAGAAGGGTCCTCA